>CAOJBK010136621.1:0-16427 GCA_948294925.1 Codiaeum variegatum
TATAATTTGAGAAAATTTGAATAGCTCCTTTATTCTTGAAATTGGAACTACAATACTTCTCCTCCAATCATTTGGCATCTTTTTAGACACCAAAATCTTATTGAATAATTGAGTTAACCAATCCATCCCAATATCTTCTAAGCATTTCCACACTTCAATAGGGATTCCATCTGGATCACATGCTTCACTTGCTTGCATTTTCTTCAACACTTATTTAACTTCAGAGGATCTAATTCTTCTAGTGTAGTTCACATTCTTCTCAATCATTGTATGATCCATACTTATCTGGCTTCTATCTTGACTTTCATTGAAGAGACTCTCAAAGTAACTCCATCTTTCTTTAACATCTTCCCCCTTGACCAAAATCTTTTCCTCATTGTCCTTAATATACTTAACTTGGTTTAGGTCTCACGATCTCCTCTCTCTCAATTTAGCTAGCTTTAGACTTCCTTCTCCCCTTCTTTCGTCCCTAACTTTTTATATAACTTATCATAAAACCATGCTCTAACTTGCTTCATTGCCCTCTTTGCTTCTATTTTTGCTCTTTTAAATTGCTCATATGCATCCCCACTTTCATAGTTTAGTGATTTCTTATACCATTCCCATTTACTTTTGATTGCCATTTGGACCTTATCGTTCCACCACCATCCATTCTTCTTCAATGGAGCATGTTCTCTAGCCTCCCCCAGGATCTTCTTGCCAACCTCCTAAAGCTTCTCACTCATGGCTATCCACATATCATTAGCTTCCATATGTGAAATCCAAGGTCACATGTTGCACAACTCATTTCTGAATTTCTCATGCCTCTCCTCTCTAAGTTCCCATCATTTAATCCGTTGAGCATAGGTAAGTGACGACCTCTTAGCTTGCCATATCATCTTGAAGTCCAAGACCAACAACCTATGTTGGGTTGTTAAAGCTTCACACTGAATAACTTTTCAATCCTTACAAAAGGCTCTGTTTGACTTCCTTATAAGTAGTCAATTTGACTCTTATTATACCCGCTTTTAATGGTAACCAAATGAGATTCTCTTTTCATGAAGCAGGTATTCAGCAAACATAACTCATAGGTCATTAGAAAATTAAGAATGCTCTTCCCCTCATTTTTACTCCCATAACCAAAGCTCTATGAGTCTCTTCATAGCCACTTCGATCTCTTCCCACATGACCATTTAAGTCTCCACCAATGAAGATATTCTCCTCAATTGGTATGATTTGTATGACATCATCCATGTCCTCTCAGAACTTCTGCTTGCAATCAAAATCAAGACCAACTTGTAGTGTATAAGCACTAATCACATTAAACACTTTCCCTTCTAAAACTAGCTTAACTATAATAATCCTATCCCCCACTCTCCTTACCTAAACTACTGTATCCTTTAGAGAACTATCTACAATAATATTTACCCCATTCTTACTCCTCTCCCTTCTCGTGTACCATAATTTATACCCTTTTCCAACCTCCCTGCTTTTCTCTCCTACCTACTACATAACAAATCCAAATTATATACTACTATATTCCTTATTACAACCACTCTAAAGTTCATATTTATGATATGGTTTCTGTTGTTATTGAGGATGCTTCTACCCAAATTAGGATTTTTGAAGATCCTTCCCCTTTTGACCCTTTCTCCCTTTTCCTTAGAAATAGCTCAACTTCGAACTCAACTTCCCCTCTTCTTCAACCTTCTCCCTCAATCATCAATGATGTTTTTTCTGTCTCAAACCTCTCTTACTCAGACACTCACATCTCAAATTTTTATATTTTTGCTCTTTCTAAACCTCTTTCCTTTCCAAACCCTTTTATCGCTTCTTCTCATCGTCCTTCTCCCCCTCCTACTCGTGCCTCTCCTGTTGTTCCTTCACCCATTCCACACCTATTGGGCCCTCTTTAAAACCTTCTGTGTTGGATTACTTCCATATGAAAGCCCCTCATTCCTCTTCTTTTGACCTTGTTGACATCAATGTCTCTCTTGTTAACCATATTGATACTGACAATAACCTTGCCCCCTCTCTTAACCTTAAAGCTTTTTCCCATGCCAAAAGATGAAAAAAAAGAAGTAAGAAAATTTTGTTTACTAGAAGGAAAACCTCCAAAAAATCTAAACTCTTTATCCACCACCTCCCTCTTACCCTTTCCTTGATATCGTATGATGTCATAAAACATATGAACCTCTTGCTTGCCAATTCTGGCCCACCCCACTTTCTTGATTGAAAAAGAGGCTAATCAGATTTTTGATATTGGAGAGCAACTAGGATTGTTCCAAGGTTGTAATCGCAATGACATTTGCCTCAAGCTAAGTAATATTATAGAAAGAGATTCAAAGGATAATGATAATAATCAGGTGTATCGATTTCTTTTATGAATACTCAGGAGTTAATAAGTTTTTTTTCAGAGGATGCTATGCTTTTCGTACCAGAATCTTTGGGTGTTGTTACGTATATTGTGAGTTGTTCTTAAAATTGTTGTGGCTTCTATTTTTTTTTTTTTGTAAATGATGTGAGGCTCAAAACATTGTGTAGTACCATCACTCGATTCTTTATTTTTCATTGTGAGCAATTGTTGATGATGGACTCTTGCCAACACAATCTTTGTATTATTTTACTTTTTTTTTTCATTCGATCCTGAGGGGTTTTTCCATATATGATCTGACCTTATATTTTATCAAGTGTTGGAAAGCCTTTTGATTTTGGGTAGCTGGTTTAAATCATATGTTTTTCCCCTTCTATTAACTTTAATCAAATTAAATGAAAATTGACTCTTATGATAAAAAATATTTGTAATTTATAATTTATTTAAGTATAGTTGCTACATTTTGGCAATTTGATTCAATGTTATTTATTTCTTATTTCAATAAACACAATATGGCTATATTTTAATGAAAATTGCAATCACATTTATCATATGATAACTTACTATAATTTTACAAACATTATAATTTTTTGGTTCTATAGAATAGTCATATATTTAGTCTTTGTACAAAATTATTCAATTAAATCTCTAAATTTTGATAATAAAACCTTGTTAGAGGTTTCGAAATTGGATATTGACATTTAATGAGAATTTTAGTGATATATATATATAAGAAAAGTACACATGATTCTCATTTTCTTGTTGTCATTTTCAATTAATTCTAACCAACTATTTTGTAATATGAAGTTAGGTTTTGTATATATAGAGGTGAGAACTACTAACTACTAACTATAATTTCCCAACTATTATTATTGACATAATTTTCCTTAATATATTTACTTTTAATATAAATACATGCACATTCCAACTTTGAGGTTGATTTAAGAACTAATAATATCTGTTTTTCTAAAAGAATTCTATAGGGACATTTTAATATTTAAAATTTAATTAAATAATTAATTAAGTAAAAAATATAATACCTAAAGAATGGAAGTGATTATAACTAAATGTAACTCCATAATCAATGCATCATATTTTTATTTAAAATAATTATTTTAGCATATTTTATTTTAAAGAACAAGGATTTTTAGGACATTTGTTAAAAAGATATATATGCATGCATGAATATTATGACTAGATATTAAAAAAAATAATTAAGTACACGTATGGATATTGACAAGGAGCATGAGTTTATTTATTTATTTAAATAAAATGATTTTTTTATCAATATTTAAATAAAAGGATAACTCTCCAATAATAATACTACTAATAATATTATTATAGGATAAAGTTGAGCTAAGATTCCATTATAAAGTTAGGTCTCCTTCATTTGTAGGCCAAAAAAAGTTAGAGAAAAATATAATTTGATTAGATCAAACTTTTTATATTACATCATGTTAAATGAAAGGAACAAAGTGCTAAGATAATGACTTATTTATATTTTAAATAAGGTATTTTTTTAAAAATATCGTATTTTTATTCATGTATATACATATTTGAGTTGACTATTAAATTATAAATAATATTAGAGAAAGAAAATGTAGATTAGAGTTTTTTTTATTATTATCATTTTTTTAAAAAAATGGATATAAATAAAATTATGGTGATTTTTAAAAAATGTTTTATTTGAAGTGTCTTATTTGATTAATTTTGTTGTAGTACTTTCTAATTTAAAAAAATAAGTGCAAAGAGAATTTTTATTAGACTATTATAAGTTGTGTTTTAAATTGAATCGGTTATCCAACAAATGAAAATAACAATTCATAGTTTAATTAATTCATTCTAACCATTATTTGTAAAATGTTCATAATATTTACTAATTTTATGTAAAATAAATTATAATGAAAACTTCTTCTTTTTTTTTTTGCCAATGATAATGAAGACTGTTGTTTTATACTAAACTTTGAAATATAATTTAAAACATACAAATTTTTAATTTTTTGAGATTAAAAAAAAATCATGTGAATTTCTCTTTTTCAAAATTTTTATGCTTTTTTTTTCTTTAAAGCAATTAGTGTCAATTTTTAGTGAAAAAATATGCTTAAGAGTCATATATCAAAAAAATTTACCGAAGAAATAAAAAGAAAAAAAATTGAAAAAAATTATTGTATATCTTATAAATTCTAAAAATAAAAAATAATTTAAAACAAAATAAAATCTTAAAAAGTGACAAACATTTTGAAAATCTATCAAATTGTGGATATAGTAAGACAAATTTTAGAATTCTCCATTAATTTAGAAACTTCCAAAAAAACAATTTTATACTTATTAACATTTGGGAGTGAAAGATTTAATTTTAAAAGTTTTCACTCTTTATTTTAAAATAAAACTAAACCACTTTTCTCAATTGGGCAGAATGGTTATCAAATATAATAGGAAAAATATTCAATTTTGAACCCAACATTTATCAGGTATAACACATCACTTCTAAATATTTTTGAAAGATCAATTAAGTCTCTGACGTTATGAAAAATGATACAAATTAACCTAACACAATTAATTTGATGACGTGACACCCATTTTTTGATGACGTGACACCTCATTTTTTATGATGTGGTATCCCATTTTTTTATGATGTGACATCCCATTTTTCGATGATGTAGCACCCATTTTTATAACGTGGCACCACATTTTTTATGACGTGACACTCATTAATGGCGTTGGACTAATTTGCATCATTTTTCATAATATTAGGAGCTTAATTGATCATACAAAAATGTTTAGAGGTGATGTAGTATACCTGATAAACATTAGGATCATAATTGAACCTTATATCAATGTAAAAAATATTCACATTATCAATTTAAAACATAATTGCTTCTATACTTAGTAAAAAATGACCCAAAGGAAAGATAACAAAAAGGGAATAAACTCTATTTATATATAATTAAACTTTAATTAATTATAAGGACTTTGCACCATAAAAAAATATACTTTTTTTAAAAGCAAAAAAAAAATTATCAAGGAATATTTATTTTTTTTAAGGAATATTTAATTTTTTTAAAGTAATATTTAATTAATTTTGTAGTAATGGTCCTACTTATGACTATATACAAAATGTATTAATGCATTCTACTTTATAATTATTATTAATTAGCTCACAAACTTTAGCTATATGTTCATATTATAATTCTATGGTTATGAAATATTTTCGATATATAATATTACAACCACTGACAGAACAAAGTATAGTGACATGTTTTCCCTTACTAATCAGAACTATTAATGATAATGTTCTAGCACATTTTGACGTAGAGAGGTCCTTCATTACAGAATAATACTATTAAAAAAATTGTAATAAAAAGTATCTATAATAATATTTTGTTGTACAATTAAATTTTTTATCTTTTACTGATTTGTAAATCTTTTGCTATTAAAGATATATGTGTTTAATCCAAGAAGATGTAAATGGGTTGGCACGTGACTCTTCCAGCTTAATTAGAGGTCTCGAATTCGAACCCTAGGCATGCAACTATTTTAAAACTCTTGAGTGAGTGTTTTGTCGCCCTAATGGGTGCTACTTGACACAAATGGATATTAGTTTGGGCGTGGTATGGACTTAAAGATGTCTCTTACAGTTGGGATCCAACTAGAACATCTCGTGCTAGAAAGCAAAAGATATATAAGTTTATTTTCCGGATTAAATTTGCTCAATACATCTATATCTTTTTTTTTTTAAATTATGAAAACATACGTGTACTAGAAAGCAGAGGTGTATCCATGCATCCAGCTAGGTTGGCATCCACTTAGCATCAACATCATACTCTTAGAACAAGAAATATTATTAAAAAGAATCAAAGAATACAAAAAGTCCATACAACCATAAAGACAAAATCAACGAAAAAAAAGAGCTATATGAATCTATAGCTATACAAGCCAGAGACATCATGAAGCATAAGACTAAGATAATCTCTAGGATAAGAATTTTGTAAGTTGTTGTAATGTGGTGCCCATATTTGCAAGCTTGTCTGCCACTGAGTTATCCTCTCTGTAGCCATGACTAATGTGAAAATGCAAAGAAGATAAATAAAGCAAGCAATTATTCCAAATCAACTCTAAGTTTCCAAGGAATGGTAATGGACTTAGAAGAGACAAGTTGAACCAAAAATATCGAGTCACTCTCAAACCAAATAGGGGAGAGTTTCCTCTCTTAGGCAAAATAAACCGCCAAAACAAAGGCTCTTATCTTAGTTTCAAAAGCTAAAGCTATCCCAATCAGAGAAGCAAATGAACCAGTGGAAGTTCCATTAGCTAAACGGAAAATACCCCTTATACCTGTAATGCTCGGACAGCCCTTTTCCACCCCCTCAATATTACATTTAATCCAACTAGCTGGAGGTTTCAACCAACACACTTCAAGAATTCAAGTTGGAGGATTGTGAATGCCTACCACTCAAAGAGATTGAAGGATTTGCAACTCATAAATATTATTTTTCATGTGACCAATCTTAAAAAATTCAACCTCTTTGATAAGATTACATAGATGTCAAATAGAGACATTTACTAGAATAAAAGAATATTTGAAAACATATTGATTTCGAGTTCGCCAAATAAGTCACAGGATAGAAAAAATATCAGCTCGCTAATGGGGAATTAACTGAGTAGAGAATCCCATTCCCAAAGCCGAAGAAATTAGAGCTGAAATTGAGGCAAGGGATAAACAGTTTACTTAAAAATTGATTGTACATCACTCCATAATGCAACAACATACAGGCAGAAAAGAAATAGGTGTTCAGATGTTTCAGTTACTGAGCAGCACAACCTATACACTGAAGTGTGTAGCATCCCTCGATCACGCAAAAACTCATCGGTGGCCAACCTATTCTTGATAATTCTCCAGCATATCATAGACTGCAAAGAAGGAAGATAGTGTCTCCATAACTCCTTATCCCAAGCAACTTTTAAGAAATGGCTTCTATAAAAATCATATGCATCCTTACTAGAAAATAAGCCCGTTGAAGAGAACCTCCAATGAAATTATCCTTGTCAATAGAAAATGTAACATAGTGCAACTCTTATACCACCTCCAAAAAAACAATAAAAAATTCAAATAAGTGCCAAACCCTCTCCCAATAAATATCCTAAATAGAAGCATGAAGGTTCTTGCAAAAATCTTTAGGAATAACATATCTTTCTGCAATAGAATAGCCGAAAAAATTGCTTTTCTATAAGTTCAGCTTAGAGGGAAGTGAAGGAATCCATTGAGCATGCTCCTGAAAATCAATAAATATAGTCCTAATAGATGCCCAAATGGAAGAACGAAGATAACAATTTCTCACAGCACCATTGTAAGCAAGAAAACGAGTGTGCAAGAAAGCATAAATGAAAGAAGATTAATAACATGTCTTCTATGCTACCCGAGCCAATATAGATTTGTTCAAACAATGTAACCGTTTTAAACCAACACCACCTTCAGCCAACAGTAGACAACACTCATCCCATTTAACAGTCACCGGTTTTCTGAGATGGATGCAACATGTCCATAAGAAGTTGTGAATAACTCGTTCCAAGTGTTTTAATAGCGACATAGTGTGAGGCCCCGTTCGAGCCCTCAGGCAGCCGATGCGCCTAGAGTTTCTAGCCTCGAGGAAACCGACTACGTAGGTTAGATTGCGCATAGCGTTGGGGTTTCGACAGGTCCCACTTTAGGAGAACTCCTTATGAATCCGTTGGGTGTACGTGTAAATGTGTGAGTCCCCACTTAATCTTTAGAAAAAAATAATTTTTAGGGTGATCAAGAAACCAAAGTTAACTCCATTTTTAGAAAATCTGACATTTTGTCCAATTTTAAGGAAAAGGCGAGCCTCGAACCAAAGGTAGATCTGGAGACTCGTGATTGATAAAAACATTTTAGAAAACTGATCTTGTATGTATGCATGGCATACCTTTATGATGCATGAACAAATATAGCATACCAAAATGATGCATAGACGAATATCATGTTATGAATGATAGTTACATTTGAAAGCGATAAAAATGATAAAAGAAATAAACAAGGGTCCTCCTCTAGACCGGAGGCATACTAGGGAAGACACATATCCCCAAAAATAGATCCAAAGAATAAAGCGATAAAATAAATAAATTACATATGAAAATGAACAAACAAATGGAATCTTTTCTCTAGTCTAAAGGATCTGGGAAAGGCACACATTCCCTAACTATTACATAGAACAAGCGCGGAATAATGAAAATAAAATAACTTACAATCCAAATGAACAAATACATAAATCAAATAGCAAAAATGGATAAAAAGAAAAGAGAATGAAGAAAAATAAACATTTTTGGAGTTGCAACCTTAGGATGACTTACCGGCATATCCCTTTGAATGTGAATCAAACCCTACGTCGTTCTCCCTTCTTGCTTGTGGGGTTGTTCTAGAAAACCGTGGGTTGGTGGATGTGTGTTCAGAAGCTAATTCATTTTAGTTTGTAAAAAATTAGCTAGAAAGGTTATTAACCAATTAAGAATTTCTTTAATAAAAAATGAATTTTGATAGTTATGAAGTTGCCTAAGTCGATTTTTAGGGCTTTTAATTTAGAACCAAAGTTAAATACTATACCATTTGGATATACTACCTTTGGATTTTGGGATTTCAGAATTGGCACCTCGGAGGGTTTGATAAGATCGGAATGAGTCTCTATTGTGTTCGGAGTTTTCTATTGATGAACTGGACTTGAACTGTCTTGGAAATGTCAATATGAATGCTAATCGAAATCGAATTGTCAGTTGTTTTTAGTCTGAAATTGGATATGATTTAGTGTTTAAGGCTATTTTGAAAGTCATTTGGCAGAGTTTCAATCTCTGAAAAGTCTGAAAGAAGGTCTTGAATTGAGTGTTGGAGGCTCAAATTTATAAAAAATCGAGTTGGAAAAGTTGGAAACTTGGGGCCGCATGCCAGGCATCTTGTACACACGCCAAGCAGCTGGCACATGCTTCAGGCAGTTGGCGTATGTGCCAGCCTTTTGGCTTGTATGCCAGTGCTCTAGCTTGCATGCCTTTTTCCCAGTCCCGGTTCAATCTAATTTGGTTCAATTTTTTGGATTTCCTGGGTTTGTTTGAGGTCCGATTTAAGCACGGTTTGAACTTATGAGTTTGTATTAATGAGCCGATCTGATGGTGCAAATTTGAGGGTTCACACATAGGCCATAAATAAATCATAATAGAGAGCAGTAGAGAGTTATAAACCACAGAATTAATGAGACAAAGCCGATCAGCCATAGAAAGAGAATTTCCCTTCCAACTATTGAGATGATAGATAATGTGATCGGCAATAGGTTTTAACCATTTTGCTTTAGGAACACCTTTTAAAATAGGAACTCCAAAATAATTAAAAGGAATGCTGCCCGCACGAATGCCAATAGCTATATGGAGAGAGGCTACTTTAAAAAAAGAAACAGTTGAACTTATATACATTTCAAATTTACTCCAATTCATCATCTAACCCAAGAGTTTCCCATAACGAGTAAACAAATCAGCAATGACTTGAACATTCTTCTTCGTTGCATGACAAAAAATCAAGATGCCATTTGTATAAAAAAAAGGTGAGAAGGATAAAAACAATCCCTACCATCATACATCTAAGTGAGCATACCCGAATAAAAAAGACTAAACAAGTAACGACTCAAATAATCCTCAGCTAAATAAAAAAGAATGGGAGAAAGTGAATCACCTTACCACACTCCTCTAGTAATTGGAAAGAAGCCTTTAGTAGTGCCATTAATAAGAACCGAAATATAATCTAAATTGAAAATAAAAGCAAACCATTGATAAAAAGTTTCAGAAAAACCAAAACTTCAGAGAATAGGTATTATGAAGTCCCATTCCGTAGTGTCAAAGGCTTTGCGGATGTCAATTTCGAGAACCATATTACTAACCCATAAAATAAAATTAAGAAGATTAAAGTTTTCAAAGGCCGCAACAATAAAATCTTTGATATTTCTACCTCGTACAAAACCGAACCGATTCCTACTAGTGATGCGAGAAGCTATAATACCCAAACGAGAAGCCAAAATATTAGAAATTATTTTAAAGCTTAAGTTGCTTAAAATAATTGGACGAAATTGACTAATTTCATTAACACCCTCAAGCTTTGGTAGCAAAATCATGTTGTTAGCATTCAATCCATGAATAATAAAATCACACATAAAAAAGGACTTGATAGCCCGAAAAAAGTCATGACTAACAATCAACCAACAATGACTAAACCTTGCCTGTGAAACCATCAGGGCCAGGAGTAGAGTTTGGTTCCAAATAAAAGATAATAGCCTTAACTTCATCTAATGTAGGAACACGAGTGAGCATCTCATTTTCATCCGATGCCACTAGATTTAAAATGTGAACTGGAACTGTAGAGAAATCATTAGGAGCATGCTTGATTTAAAAAAGATTGATGAAATACCCAATCACATGTTCTTCAATATGAGCTAAATCATCAATGTAATTACCATCAATTGATAAAGAAGAAAGGAAGGTTTGAGCTGCTCTACATGAAAGAATCGAATGAAAGAATTTAGAGTTTTGATCAACCTCTAAAACCCAATTCATCTTACATTTTTCTTTGAGCAATGATTCTTGCCTTGCAAGTTGTAAAGAAAGAGCTTTTTCAGCATCAAGTTCTCTGGTATGAAGAGCCTCAGAGAAGCCATTTCTTTTAATCTCAGCCTATACATCCAAAAGATCCTATTTATCTTGAGTGATCAACTAGTTAACATCTCTAAAAACCTCCCTATTCCACCTACATAAATGCATACGCAACACCTTTAACTTTTATAGGATGGCCCACGAAATAGTACAAGACCAAATTTTCTAAACAAAATCATTAAAGGAAGCTTGAGAAGTCCACATCTCAAGAAATTTAAAAAGGTTTAGCAATCTATTGGGTATCTTTGAAAGATAGTAAAATAGGATTATGATCTGAATTGTGGAGCACGAGAGCGAAACACTCAATATGTCTCCACTGCTAAAAGGAAAAGTCATTAACAAATGCTCAATCCAACCTGATATCAACACACTGAGAGCCATGGCGATTGTTAGTCCAAGTAAAAAACTGACCCCTGGTCTCTAAATAGGTCATGTCACAATTGTTCATAGCTGATAGAAAACCACGACAGGCACTATTGGGAGTAACAAGGCCAGTTTTCTCATGGGCGCCAAAGCAAGCATTAAAATCACCAAGAATGAACCAATTAAAATCAATTAAAGTTGAAATATATTCCAATTCATCCTAAAGATGTCTCCTAAAAGAGGCCAGAGTGGCATCATAGACAATCGTAACATATACTTGAGTGTTATTAATAGAATAACCAACAGTGATTTGTTGATCAGAAGACGACAGAATTTCTGTAATACCAGCCCCAATAGATTTAGAAATAAGAACCCAAAGCGAGGAAATCTTATTTGAATTCGTTGCACCAAAGGCAAGTTCGATTGCTGCCACAAGGAATGATGAATAGAATCTAAATGAACCATTGGTTTTGCAAAACATACAAATAAAGGATTATGAGTAAGATAAAAATTAAATAAAATATGTTGGGTTTCAAGATTACCTAACCCTCTACAGTTTCAAAATAAAATTTTCATTTCAAAGTAGAGAAAGTAACAACCCTTTTGGGCAATTTCCAGTGAGAGTGACATCAAACTTCTTCTTCACCTTTCTTTTCTTCTTGCTCAAAACTTCATGCCACTCATCTTTATTCTCAGCTTGCTCAGTTTTCTCAGCCTATGATTTCTTAGCAACAGAGTCCAATTTCAAATGAGCTTGAGAGTCATTTAAATGTTGAGTAGATGACGACTCATTAGCAGCTTCCGACAGAGCATTAATAGCAGAAGGAATCAATTGGGAACACATTAGAGGTGGGTTAGTAGCCTCTTTGGGCAATGGCTTATCTAATGTATTTATCTTCCATGCCTTGTAAGAGCAGGCGCCCAAGAGGAAGGTGAATTA
Organism: Codiaeum variegatum; assembly: GCA_948294925.1. Lineage (NCBI taxonomy): Eukaryota > Viridiplantae > Streptophyta > Magnoliopsida > Malpighiales > Euphorbiaceae > Codiaeum > Codiaeum variegatum. Next base: position 12,357 of record CAOJBK010136621.1, read on the forward strand.
GAATTTTTTGCTCTTTTTTTATTAGGTAACTGACGCAATCAATTCTATTAGGCAACTAAGCTTGATTATTGAATTTTTTGTCTAGTAGGTAACTTTGGTTACCAAGAGCAATGGAACTTCTAATAAGGATTGAAGCAAACTGCATAAGTATCTAGTTGTGCTGATTAGTATCCTGGAGATGCTTATAGTAGTACGACAATGCTTACCATTAATTTCCTAAGGTGAAATGATTAGGGCCTAATGGCAATTTCTTAAGTGAAAATGAGTTTCCAATTGATGAGACTTAGAGAGAATTAAAATAATGATGGGGCTAGATCAGCACAATTACTGCCCCATCAATAGGTAAGGACTATATCTCTTCAAGCATCAGAGCAATAACGATCTTCTCTTCCCCTCCAATTGAAGCGGTGAAGAGTGTTCAACTTCTCCTTTCCTAATTGATAAATTAGACTCTGTCATATATAGATTCTTCATAGTAGGCGTTGTTTGCTATGAGAAAGGGTACCCACCCTTGAAATTCTAATCATTCTTTGAACCTATAATCCTCAGTTCCAAAAGCTTCCCATTTTATGGATTTAGGCGACATAACCGATCACTAATCAGATGTGATTTCTTCATTTCAAATGACTAAGACTGTGACTTTGGTCTTTTGGAGGAATGAGATGAAGAATTTATGGTTTGGGTTAGTCATTTGGCCATAGCTGTGAGATTTCAGATTTTGAGAGGTTTAGGGTTACTTAGAGAAGTAATGAAGAGGTTAAGGATGAGTGTGTGTGGTTTAAATAATAAAACACACATTTGGTTCAGTTACAAAGATGGGAGAAGAGAGAGAGAATGATTGGGTTATTTCAGCCAATCAGAACACACAAAAATAAAATAAATAAAATTTAAAAGATTTAAATTTGAATTAAAAAGATTTTCAATCATATCGGTTATGGGAAAGAGAAGGACTTTGCTTTTTGGTATTACCTATAGCCATCAACCATTCAATGATAAGAAAAGTCAATAAATTTTTATTTCTTTCTCTCTCCTCACCTGCGCGCCTTCCTAAGGTTTTGAACAAAAATGTGTAACAGATGATAAATACAAAAGTAAATGTCAAATCAACTTTTAAACCACTTGTTACACTTCTAAGAGGGGGTTCTCAGAAGCATAACATATTTAGGGACCTAACACAATCACTTAGGTGCCTAATAGTTGTCCTTAGGTGCCTAATTCTCATGCACAGGCAGAAAGCAATGAATTTGAGATTAAGTTAGTGTACCCATACCAAGGCTCCTACGTATCTTACAGAGTTAATCTTCATTTAGAGGCTTGGTTAGGAAGTTAGCCAGCCATTGCTCTAATAAAACATATTCCTTTTGAATGTCTCCCTTATGAATGTGATATCTAATGAAATGATGATAAATTTCAATTTGCTTTATTCTTGAATGTTGTATAGGATTCTTTGATAGGTTGATGAAACTTGTGTTGTCATATCTAATAGGTATGTTTTTGAGTTTAATGTCATAATCAACTAGCTGATGCGTCATCCATAGGATTTGAGCCACACAGCTACCAGGTGCCACATACTCAACTTTAGTTGTGGATAAGGATACTGATGATTGCTTCTTGCTTCTTGCCACTGGCAGGTTCCTGATGTGCTTTTCCTATCAACCCTGCTACTTGTATAATCAGCATCACTATATATAACTAATTTGAGGTTAGTATTCTTTGGATACCATAAACCTAAATTTACAGTTCCAGATAGGTATCTGAAGATTCTCTTCACAGCAACCTGATACTGATTATCCTTAGGATTAGCTTGGAATCTTACATATAGACATACATTAAATTGTGTGTTGGGTCGGCTGACAGTTAGATATAGCAGTGAGCTAATCATGCCTCTATACAACTTGATGTCCACCCTCACCATTCTCATCTTTTTCAAGTTTACTTGAATGGCTAATCGGGGTCCTAAAGCTTTTCAACTTTTTGTCTTTGAAAAACTTCTTAAGCAACTCCCTAGTATACTTTGTTTGAAAAATGAATATCCTATCAGGTGACTTGATTTAGAGATCCAAAAAGAAGTTTTAGGCTCATTTCAAACTCCCTTGCACATCCTTAGAGAATTTCTCACACAAAGAAGGATTAGTAGCACCAAATATTATGTCATCCACATATATTTGCATAATGAGCATGTCATTTTTATGAGTTTTGATAAATAAGGTAGTTTTAACTTTTCCTTTAGAAAATCCATTGTCTAGCAAAAACTTGCTAAGATGGTCATACCAGGCTCTAGAGGCATGTTTTAAACCATAAAGTGCTTTAGTGAGTTTAAAAATATGGTCAGGATCTTGGGGATTTTCAAAACCTTGGAACTGTTCAGCATAAACCTCTTCATTTAGAAAACCATTTAAAAATGCACTTTTTAAGTCCATTTGATAGTGGGTGAAATTTTTAAAGCATGTAACAACACACAAGAGCTTAATGGCTTCAAGCCTAGCAACAAGAGAAAAGGTTTCATCGAAGTCAATACCTTCTTACTGATTGTATTCCTTAGGCTACTAATCTGGCCTTATTTCTTACCACTATGCCATGCTTATCTAGCTTGTTTTTGAACATCCATCTTATTCCAATTACTTACTGGTGCTCTGGCTCAGGTTCCAACTTCCATACTTGACTCCTCTCAAACTAATTTAGCTCTTCTTAAATGGCCAAGATCCAATTCTCATCGAATAGTGCTTCATCACATGTCTTAGGCTCCATTTGTAAGATAAAAGCTACATCTCCATGGATTTGCTTGAATGCTGACCTTGTAAGCCTTTTTTTCTGATGGACTGCCTAAGATGTTCTCTTTTGGATGATCTCTATAGAGATTCCAATCCTTGGATAGATTAGGCTCCTGGTTAAGCGATTGATTGCTTTGGTTAGGCAACTGATGCTCTAAATTAGGCAACTAATCTCTTTCATCAGGTGACTAATCACCTTTCTTTTCTTCATCTTGTTGATCATAAGCTTCTAATTCCTCTTTTATTTTTCTTAGGTCACCAACCACTGCATCTTGCTTTTCTGCTACTATCTCATTTGTATCATCTTTTGCAATTTTCTTACTCAAATAGTTAGATTCATAAAAAATAATATGCATGGACTCTTCTACAGTTAGTGTTATTTTATTAAAACCTCTATATACCTTACTAGATGTGGAATATCCAAGAAAGATGCCCTCATCAGATTTTGAATCAAAATTTCTCAAGTAATCTTTATTGTTGTTTAAGATAAAGTATTTACAACCAAATGCATCAAAGTAAAAGAGATTAGGCTTCCTTCTCTTCCACAGCTCATATGGAGTTTTATCCATTAGGGGCTAATCAGGTCCCTATTCAGGATGTAGCAAGCTATGTTAGTTGCTTCTGCCTAGAAGTACGTAAGAAGATACCACTCATTCAACATTTTTCTTGCCATCTCCTCCAATGTTCTATTCTTCCTTTCAACCACCCCATTTTGTTGAGGTATTATAGGGGCAGAGAAGTTATGTGATGCCATAGTGCTTGCAATATGAATAAAATATCTCATACTTAAATTTTCCATAACGATCACCCCTAATAGTCGTGATTGCAAAGCCTTTCTCATTCTGTACTTTCTTACAAAAATGCACAAAAGATGAGTAGATTTCATTTTTAGTAGCTAGAAAAAGTACCCATGTATACCTTGAGAAGTCATCAATAATTACAAAGGCATATTTATTTCCATTTAGACTAATAGGTGTTATGGGCCCAAATAAATCACAATGTAAGAGTTCAAGTAGTCTACTAGTAGATATTATTGATTTTGCCTTAAATAGGAACCTAATTTGCTTACCTTTTTCACATATAACACATACATGGTCCCTTTCAAATTTTATTTGAGGCAGACCACTAACTAGATCTTTGCTTACTAACTTAGTGATCTGTTCCATATTAATATGCCCCAGACACTTGTGCAATAGCCAACTATTACCTTCAATAGAAATTAAGCATTCATCTTTGACATTCCATTTATTTAAATTAACAACATATACATTACCTTTGCTACACCAATGAATATGGTGTT
>CAOJBK010137352.1:0-20326 GCA_948294925.1 Codiaeum variegatum
TCATAGTCAGGTTGGTCATTCTGGTCCTCGAACCATGCTTAATTCCAGTTCTGTTTCCTTACTTGCTAGCTCTAGCCAGACATGGGTGCCCTTTATAGGCTTTTCAGATAATGTTTCTTATATTGGTACGACTGTAGTGACTAGATTCCATCACATCGACTATGATTATGTGCATGGCGTGCCTCATTTTGAGATGGTCCAATTTCCCTTGACGGTAAACCCTTGACTTTATTGTACTTAGCCCTTCTGTTTTACATTTTCTGACTTTTGTTTCACTTTTGTAGGTTTTGCTTCCTTATATGCTCATGACCATGACATCTATTAGCAGATGTATTTTTGCTTGAGCACTACTCTAGCTAGTTTGAGTGTTGTGGGGAGCCAGAGGGAGCCCAAGGTTGTCCAGAGGCATGGTACATATCTCAATGAGGAGGATGAGGACAACGAGGAGGGCGACAATGGTGATTGATGCATGATGTATTCTTAGACTTTGTAGGGTCTTGTTTGTAGGCTATTTTGTAAAAAAACTAATTATTTTTGTATTTTTGAACTTTTTTTATTTATGAAAAATTTTGAAAATTTCAATTTTGTTTTGCGATTTTCTACTTGCTAAAATAATTTTGTTTAGAAAAAATGAATTTTGAAAATATTTTGGTAAAAAATCATGTGAAAAATGAAATCGGATCGGGTCGGTACGATTCGTCGCGACGGGCCAGGTCAGTGCGCGAGTCGACCCATGTGCCCGTGCCGCAACACACGCATATGGCCTCAAACGTATGCGTTTGTGGCCTTGACACATGAGTCAGTGCTCGGGCTTGCACGTTCGGCCTTTCAAACCCCTTTTCTATCTCAATTTTCGTGCCACCATATATTGTCGTAAGAAAATTGATTTTTCATTTAGAAAATCACCAGAAAATTTATTTTTTCAATAGAAAATTCAGTTTTAATATGTTTTTTGCCACGCGAGATGGAACCCTACTTCAGTCACATAATGCATGGCTGATGCATGAATTGGATCGAGTTAGCAGGATCAACCTTAGGAAATATGGTATGAACCCTCTCACCACACTTAGGGGTGTCAAGATAGACTGTGAGTTTTTGAACACCTGTATACATTTTTGGGATCCTGTTGATCACATGTTTCAGTTTGGGGTGAGTATGGACGAGATGTGCCCAACTTGTGAAGAGTTTTCTGCTTTGCTTGGCACGAACCCCCCAGGTTGACTTGGTTGTTCCAGTTGAGAGGGTAGGTTATTTCTATTCCTTCAAAAGGTTGTTGGATTTGATTACAGAGGACATTTCGAGTATGGTGAAATATGATTTTGTTGACCTATTTGCACTGGCCAATATGTTCTAGGAGGATTCAAAGAATGATTCTATTTAGAAGGCCTGGAGGCTGAAAGCTTATGCATTTGGGTTGACCGCGGGCTACATTTTTGTGGGCCCAACTGGATGGGGTGATGCAAAGGTGGTTGATCTGATACTCCAGATGGGTGAAGGGAAGTCAATTGTGGGCATCATTCTGGCTGAGATGCTGTTGGGCCTCGATCGCCATTATAGTTCGGGAGGACCTTGGACCATTAAGCTGATTTTACTCCAGGTATGTAAACCTTTTCATTGCTTTTCTGTTTCAGTATTTGTGAGGCCATCTTTGATTTTGTTCCTTTTCCATATTTGACTGAGATATCATCTCATGATTGTTCCTAGTTAACTCATCTATTTAAGGGACTATCTACCATTTTAGTACCGGACCAGGTTAATTGTCATCAGCTTCCCCACTAAGAGAATTAATTAGTTGGTTGATGGAGCTGAGCCCTTATGATCTGCTTTGGAGACCCAGGTGTTATACCATCATCAAGAAATTCATGCCAAGGAGCCAAAGGTAAAAGTATGTGTATTTGTTTGGTTTCAAGGAGGTGGCTTGGTATCAGGCTATCCGAGTCCTTCGCCAGATGGGACATGATCAGGATGTGCCCTCAGATGGTTCGCTTTTTGCTACAACCATGGTGAATGATAGAGTGTCTAGAGTTGTTCTCAAGTGTTGGATTCGTGACTTCACAAGGGCAATACTAATTCCTGGTGATGGCTATGGTAGCTTCCTGAGTACATCGAGTGGTGCATTGAGACATGTTGGCATAAGGAGAAGCTGAAGCATTATATCATTTTGTTTAAGGTTGAGGGTTGAGTTTGAGTTTTTAGACTTAAGTTCTATTTTGTTTTTTTGTTATTTTGCCTCAAGTATCTTATTTTGGATGTTCCAAAAGATGAATATGACCTCTATAAAGAGTTTTTATTTTTATTTAACCTCTTATTTTTGCTTAAGAGTGCACCCCCCCCCTTTGGGTTTTTAACTTAGTGAGATGCCTTTATTGTTGCCTAGACCGCCTTTTCGATTTTCAGTCTAGTAGGTTGTACCCTTAATTTTTCTTAAGCTGCCCACTTGGGTTTTCAACTTAGTGGGTTTTGTTCTTTTTTTCAATTTTTTTTAATTTGTTCTTTTTAACTCTTACATACAATGTTAAAGATCCCAAATGTGAATGAAACTTTTGATTTTATTGAATGTTTTGGACCGTACTCACGAGGGTACGTACGTATCTTCTTACAAAAGCTTTTTGAAAAATGAAAAACATAATGATTTTTAGAGAATCAGGTCCACGTAGTTCTTGTTACAGATATATAATGCCTGAATGAATGCTCATGCAACAAGAACACTAAATGAAGTACTTCTTGAGCTGATCAAGGTTGGTTGGATGATTGAATTCATTGTCGTCGATGTCCATTAGGATGATGCCGATGATGTATGGTCCACTCTAAGGAGGTCTAAATTTCCCTCCAGGGTCATTTACAACTTGTCTGATTTCTTTTAGGACTAGATCACCTTCTTGAATATTGTGACTTTGATTTGTTGAAGTGCTTAACAAGCCTTATATGATAATTTTGAGTGTGGTGGAGTTCTTCCATCCTTTTCTCATCAATCAAGTTAAGCTGGTCATAGTAGGCATGTTACTAGTCGAGTTGAAAAATCTGAGCTTCTTAGAGAACTTTGGCTATCTAAATTTCTAACTTTATAGGGAAGATTGCTTCCATTCCATAGACTAGTGTGGTATAGTAGCTGATTTGTAGGTTGTTATGTACCTAAGGAAGGCACTTGGCAAATGTAGATGCCAACCTTAATAATTGCTTATCATCTTCTGAAGTATGTTCTTTAATGCTTTGTTGGCATCCTCAACTGCCCCATTAGTCTGAGATCAGTATAGTGAAGACCCGTGCTATTCAATCCTTTCTTTCTTCAGGAGAGTGACTACTTCCTTCTGGAAGTTAGAACCATTGTCTGAAATGATCTCATGTGGGACACCATACCTTGTGATAATGTTAGTTTTTATGAACTGGGCCACCTTCTTTGAGTCTAGGACTTGGTAAGGTGCAACTTCCACCCACTTGGTGAAGTAGTCGATGGCTACCAGGATGTACTCATGACCAGTAGAGGACTTTGGTGAGATTTTTCCACTAACATCAATGCCCCAAACAACAAAGGGATAAGGAGTTTATATTGGATTGAGTGAAGATGATGGGAGCTTCAAAACCTTAGCATATTCTTGACATTTGGGACACCTTTGGGAAAAAAATGCACATTTGCCATTCATGGTTAGCAAGTAATACCCATGGTTCATAATTTTATGGGATAGAGCCCATCCGTTCATTTAGGTGCCATCTGTTCCACCACGGATCTCCTCTATGATTTTGTTAGCTTCTTCATCCGACATGCACCTCAGGTGGATCCCATTTAAGGTTTTCTTATAGAGGATGTCCCCTCTTGGTATGTATCCATTGGCCAATTGCCTTATGGTTCTCCTTTCTGATTTAGAGGCACCTTCAAGATATTCACCTTTAGCAAGATAGGTGTAGATTTTACAATACCAAGGCTTGTCCACAACTTTTTAGATGCTCATGTAATGGCCTTGAAAACTTGGTTGATGCTTGAGGCTTATCGAAATAGGATGGATAATGAACCCATAGTGTATTTTTATCATGGATGCTAGAGTTGCCAGTGCATCAACAAATCTGTTTCGTGTTCTTGGCAAATAGTGGAAGGACAGAGCATCAAAGTTGTTTTCTAATTCTTCAAGGCGTTTATGGTAAGGAACCAACCATTTCTCTCTGATCTTCCATTTCCCTAAGGCTTAAGAAACTATGAGATTGGAGTCACTGTACACCTCCAAGTTCTTGATTTCGATTTAAAGGGATGATTCTAGTCTGGAGACACATGCTTTATATTTAGCTTTGTTATTGGTTACCTCAAATCTAGTTTGATTTCTAGAGGTAAGATTTCACTGGTAGGCATAAGGAACACCATCCCGACACCATATCCCTTATGATTGGTTGTTCCATTGAAGTACAAATTCCACTTTTCATCTTGGAGGAACACGATGTGTTCATCGGGAAACTCATGGTTTTCCCAATGATTATCTATTGGGGCAGTAGCCAATTGGTTGGCGATGACACTACTTTTGATGGATTTTCTCTGAACATATTTGAGGTCGTAGGCTGTCAGGATTGCCATCCATCTAGCCATCTTGCTGTCGAGGATATGCTTTGGAGCCATCTAGAATAGTTGATAGTTTCGAATCCTTAACACTTTCACTAGATGAAGATTCTTCCATTTGACACCATTTAGGATCAATTATTATCACACCTTTATCTCTATGAGCCAAAACTTCCATAGTAGTAGAACTACCCACAATATCTTTTAACTTCTCATCTTTAATCTCAGTCACATTCTGACCACCCTTTTCTAATTGCATAAGAACATGTGACTTGTTATTAACTGTAATGGAGTTAACTGAATTTGTTGCCACATCCCCATCTTTGATCAGTGATGGTGTTTCAGGAAGCCACTTTTCCCCTATGGTAGATAGTTAACATCTTCTGCTTGCCCTCATCCATAGGCTATATGGCTTTGTGACATTGTCAATTGGCAATTCAAACAATTTGTTACAGTAATTATCCAAATAGCCAATCTTTCCACAGACATAGCAAAACTAAGGAAGATTTTCATATTGGAAATAAGTCTATATCCACTATTCATTGGCTCTCTTAATATGCATTTACTATTCCAGAGGAGCATAAACATCCAGAGAAACTCTAATCCACATATACTCCCTCTTTGGTGCAACAAAGTTATTTGAGTCAGACTCGACAAACTTACCAACATAATCACTAATCTATTTAGCAACTGATTCTAACATATAGCCAATAGGTAGTTCAAGAACTTGGACCCATAGTTAAATAAAGAAAAGAGGGACATATAGTGGATTCTCATTCTATTGTAGCTTCTTGAATCGTAAAAGATGATTGTTAAAAAGCCAAGGGCTTTCATCCATCACCAGCTTGATATCAACTTCATGACTGAATTGGAAGAGGAATAGATTCTCATTCAATTCTTAGATGCTAAATAGAAGCCATTATTTGCCAAAAAACCTTCCCACAATGGTCCATCTATAATCAATGTTTTTCCTATCATTACTGTTTTCAAGCACTTCAAGACCACCAGTTTCTTCATCAGCAATAGTGACTTTGGAGTACAATTCCTTTAATGAAGGGATGCGAGCTTCAGATGAATCCATAGCAAAATAAGATAGTAAGAACTTGTTACTAGAACAATGCAGAAAAAACTCGTCAAGAGAGATAAGGCAAACGTATTTTTGCAAGGATTTTATCTAAAATTACAGTATAGTCAACTATATGTAAACATAATTTATGAATAAAATTAAGAAAATAAAATACTATATTTTTATTTTCATTTTATATTATACTTAACAAAATGCTTTAAAATAATGAGTATAACCTTAAAATTATATTAAAAAAATTCATAAATTTTAATTGAGGTAGAAAAAATTAAAAGGAGAAAATTTAGAAATTTATTGGGGACAAATAGACAAAAACTAGAAAAAAATTATGATTTATACATAATTTAAAGGGGATTCAAAATTTTATTGTGGTAATTGACTCCCCTTGTTTTTGATTTGGATCTGACCCTATTTATATTGACTCAAGAAGTCAAAGGTGACCGAGGTCTATTTCAACAAGGCTTAGAGGAAGCTGCAAGATGAGTAGTTGATGGCTTATGAAACATGAAGATCTGTGACCCAACAAAGTTGTTCCACTGCCTTGTATCTTTCAGGTTTAAAATACCATTGGGTAAGGTTATAAATAGTACCTTTTCAAAATTTAAGAGGATCATCATCATACATTCAATCACGAGAATACAAATTTTACAGCTTAGTGTTGACCTATACAATTGATGAAAGCTCCACCTATATCTCAAACTAAACCAAACAAACCCGGTTGATAGCCCTCAGCCTATATACCAAATCCTGCCCGAATACGATGATATTCATCTGTCTACATCCAGACGAAGGTGATTACTTTTCAGCATCAATACTCTCTAACAAGTGAGTTGACAACTTACAGACATATTTTCCTAAGAGCACTATCGACCACTCATTCCATGTATTTCATTCCATTTTAGTTTTCATATCAGAAAATTGTAACAGAAAAAATTATACTTTTTATTGTTTCATTAATATAAAAGTTCAAAAAAAAATCTTTAATATTGCCCTAACTGATAGCCATATCTAAAATGAGAACCTTATTGAAAAATCTAAAAATTGATTTATGATTGATCGCCTCTGACCAATTCGGACGTAAATCTTTTTGGCACATCTCGTGAGACCTTTCCTAATATAGATGGAATGGCTAGAGGACCTTATGAAATGAATACTTTTAAGAACTCTAAGAACGACTGCAAAAATGGTCAAGATGATCTTATGAACATCCCACTAAAGGATGATGTTGAGATAGAAGAGTCCTAAAATAAGGGTTAGGATGACCTGAGAAACCTTAGAGCTAATACTGGTGAGAAGAAAGAGACTGTTTGAAAAAATATCTCACACTCCTCTTAAGACCTTGGAAAAAGCCTTGAAGACCCTAATTGATCTTGATTATAATCATGATCCGACGCTACCAAAGCCTATGGTGTTGAGTTAGGCCAACATTAGGGCCCTCGAGTCAACTGTTTCTTAAGCTAATCATGTTTACTAAGTTAATGAACTAACTTAGAAGCATACTAAAGCCCCTTATTGAAGAAAATCAAATGGCTAAATATGAAATTTGAGATCTGGCTAAAGAATTTAATACTTTGGTCAATAACTTGATAGGGATCTTAGATGGTTAATGGGATGTAATTGCTACTTGATATGGAACATGCCAGACCCCAACTAGAGCAAATAGAGCAACCCTTAACTGAAGATACGAGCAAATGTTTCAACCTCATTATGAGGTGGAAAGAAGGGGGGAGGAAGTAGATTAGGATCAAAGGGGAGTTGAGGAACCTAATCAACAGGATAATCACAAGAATTTTTATATACAAGGGTATAATGCCAATGAGATGCCCCACCTTGGCGATAAAAAATGGTAACCCTGGCTATCACTGGAATGATAATGAGTTTACAAGACAATTACAACAGTTTGTGGTACAAATTACTTGATAACTAAGGGAGTTCTATGGGATCCCACAACATGGATGGGTGGATAATATGCACCCTTTTCCCACGAGGGTTTATGGATCCTCAATTTACTCTCTTCTATAGTGAAGAAAATGTTAGTACTAGAGAACACATATCCAACTTTATTATGTAGTATGAGGAGGTATCTAGAAATGGGTTCCTAAAGCTAAGATTATTTGGCCTAGCATTAGTTAAGATCACCTTTAAATGGTATACCATGTTAAAACCAAATTCTATCAAAAAATTGGATGAAATGACAAAGGCCTTTATAGAAGAATTCTAATGCTTTGAACCATTGGTCACATTGGTTGATCTAGTACTCAAGGGAGTATGTTAAGAAGTACATCACAAGGTTCAGAAGATTGAATACTCAATACTCTATAGCTATAGCCAAGTAGGAATTAGTAGAATTGGATTTCAATGGTATGAACATGACTTTAAAGGAAATGTTCCATGGAATGAGTTTCTCTGATTTTTATGACCTCATTGACTGAGTAACTAGTTTCGAGTGGTGCTTGAAAGAAAAGGAGCCAAAAAAGGCACAATCAAAAGGGTCTTACTTTAAAGACTAAGTGGCTTACTCCTCAAGATGTATCAGACTCAAATGATGAGGTAGAAGAGATATGCATCCTTAAGCTTAAGGCAGGAAAGCCCTATGAGTGTGAAATGTTAGAAAAACCTCTGGCTAATACTAAGAAGAAGCAGAGACTAATAAGATTACAAAGGAGTGCTCCTTCAACATAGCTAAGGGTGAGGAAATATTTGATCTACCCTTGAAAGATGGGAAAATAGATATCAGTGCTGGACATGTTATCTCTCCTCTTCAAGATTGGCAAAAAATGTACTATAAATGGCATAATTCAAGCCATCATTAAACTAACAAATGTCTTAGTTTAAAAAATGTAATACAAAAGGTAATTGAGGAAGGTTGAGTGAAGTTCCCTCCAAAGAATAAGCATATGGCCATTGAAATAACCCCATTCTCAAATGAAAGATCTACTGGCATAAATATCAAGATGGTAACTGTTACTCCACTCCATCTAGGATATCAAAAGTAGAGTTTTCCATTTAGGCCAAGGGAGAAGATAGATTTGAATAATGAGTCAGAAGGCAAGCTCCCAGTAGAAAAGTTTAAAGAAATGGGTGATGCCTATCTCATATGCCCTAATTGCAGAATAGAGTTTGAAGTGGTGACAAAGAAGAGAGAAACAAACGCATTACCATGTTTACCTAAGAAGAGACTAGCTTTCTCTAATGCTTAAGAAAAGAAGTCAGTGCATTAGAGACTTTAATTCCCTAACCCTCGGCATTACAAAGATCCACTAAAAGGAGCTATGCTAAAGTATCAGAGTCTTAATTGAGTCCAGCAATAAGAAGCCAAAGACATCCTAACCAATTACCTCATAGTCAGACAAATGGGTGAAGCATGAGCCTAAAGGTGCAACTTCTAAAGTTGCCAATGTCTTTTCCAATATTTAGCCTAATCTCCAAAATAGAGGCCAAATGCTAACAAAAATCCAAAAGAGGAGGTTGGAAAGGCAACAATAGGTGGAATAAGTAGAAAGGTATGATTCAAAGAAAATGGAAGAGTTGAAGTCCAAGTAAGAAAAGGCTCGACAAAAAGAAGAGCAGTATTAGGAAGCTAGGGAAAGGTAGCACGCCAAGGAGAGAGAAAAGTGGTTGGCTAAAAGCAAAGGGGCATATGAGAAGGACAAACAAAAGATTTCCATTAAGGATTAAAGGCTGGCCGGGAGGCAGATGAACGAATTCAAATGGATGAAAAGAAAATGGAAGAGATTGGTAGAAAATTGTTGATTAAACACAATGGCAGAGTTGAGGAAAATGAAAAAGGCCTTGATAAACATAATGCAATATCCTAAATTTTCAAATTTATTTCAGTATTTTTAATTTCTTTTGATTGTAAAAGAATTATTTTGATCAATAATATTTTTAAATTATTTTGATTGATAATAATGTTTTCCATAATTAATCTCTAAATTATCATTATTATTAAATTAAAATGACTTTGAAAAAATTAATCTAAATTAATTTATAACTTATTAATTATTTTATTTTATTCCAATAATAATAATAATAATAATAATAATAATAATAATAATAATAATAATAATAATAATAATAATAATAATGTGAAAGTGATTAAGTGAAGTGTGTGAAATGAAGAGTGAGTGTGTGTGAGTATGTATGAGTGTAAAAATATTGATACGGGTCTAGTCAGAATAAAAAGGGTTCAAAGCCCATAATCATAAAAGATCAGCCTAAGAAGGCCTCAAAGATGCAAAGCCTAAGTTCAAAACCTTCATAAGGAACCTTCGGCATGATATGTGACAAAGATACCTTCAAACACCGAGCCCATGGACAAAATTAAATGAATATTCCTCTGGACACATGTCTTAGCCTCATCTAAGGACCACTGTATGAGTTAACTAGCTCATGACACGTAGCACTCCAATATGGCAATAAGTGTCCACCTTATGAATCCAACAAACACTATAAATACCTTATTATATCAAGCATTTCAAGGTATATGAAACTGCTCCCAAAACTCCAAAAAACCAAATATTTGTAATGACTCCTCAAAGCATAAGGCATTGTTCAATCCAATCTGACTTGAGAATTGGAAGGTCTTTGTTAGGCTTAAAGCCTTGCCTTCTAAGCTCATGTTTGTTCATTAGTGCAAATTATCCAAGTTTAAGGTTCAATCCAATCTAATCTACAGTTAATGAGATCAGAAGTTGTTAGATTTGAGGTCTATCACATATGAACCCTATATATATATATATATATATAGAATTTCCTTGATTCTAGATTTAATTAGTCTAACTGCGTTAGTATGTTCAAAGCTCCATTCTGAAGGATTTTTTTAACACACACATATATATATATATATGATAGGGTTCAAACCTAATAACTTCTGATCTCCTTACACACACACACACATACAAGTGCTTCATAATTAAGGAATTAAAAGAAAATAAGAGGTAAGGAAGTGATAGGAAGTTAAAGAAATAAAAATGTTATGAAGGGAAATGGAAGTGGGCTGTGTAGGTGAAGCTAGTGATCTCTGGTTAATAAGAAAATGAGAGATAGTGAAAGACACTGAATCAGTACATGCAAGAGATAGAAAATAAATTAAGTCAGTGAACTTCAATGAATTATTTCGAGTGATCATGATCTCCATTTCAAGCAATTTTGGTACCATCATACTCTTTACTTATAAGCTTTTGTAAGAGTAATTTTTTGAGAATTATGGAGGTTATCCTAAACTACCCAAATTTTGAATTTACGAATTTCCTAACGTAATAATTGTTATAATTTTATGTCGAAACATTGCAGGAAAATTTTTGAAAAATCCAATTTACGTTGGTTATCTTATTACGAGCACATCTACACCAACTTCATTAAAAATTGAAGCTAACAAATAACCAGAGAATAATCAGTAATTAATTGATTATTATCATTTTTAATCGATTATTAATTGATTTTTGATATGTATAACTATTTGTATATTTATTAGATTAATTAACTTAATTATTAGAACTTTTATCTTAGGATTATATTTTTAACCTAAATAGGGCTTAATTACATAATAATTTTTAGTACACTCATTCGTAGGTCGATAAAATCGAAGTTTTGACAATATAGATTAGAAGAATTAGTTGAGCGAATTGAGGTATAAGAGGTGTGTTTATGTGTTATGTTAATGCAAAATGACCAAATTTGTAACTTGTTATTATTTTGGCAACCTAACTAAGAGTCTTGTTATCTGACATTTTTGTGCCTATTAATCTTATTATTATGTTTGTTTAATCTCATTGAGATTATATGAGCCTACAATGTTGATATAATAATTGAGATTATTTAACCAATATCACATTTCATTTTGTTGAACCATTGGACTATTGATTTGAGCCTAAATTGTTACTTGAGCTATTTGAGATATTAAGTTATTGATTTGACATTGCCAATAAGTATATGACAAAACACCCATACTAATTAGAGCTTATACCATTGGGCTTATGCACAAGTGACTGAACTGATACATTCAAATTTATTAGTGTCTTACTTAAAGATGGCTATGTACTCTAAGCATATGCTCGACCAAGTATATGTATTAAAGGTGACATGATTACCTGATCTTTTTATGAAAATTTTGTGACCGTCCTGTTACAGCACTATTTAGATGGCATTTGTATCCCACCCATAGTGACAACCTAGTATATGTTAGAGTTCTGTTCATATGAGATATTTAATTCTGTTTCTGGCATACGTTGCTTATTTAAAGCCATATATTTTATTCTTACATGATATTGATATCCTGTTCTACTAGATTGGCATATGCATAAACTTACTGAGATGAAAGCTCATATCTTTATTTCTAATGATTTTAGGTGATAAGACTATTGAGGAGAGACCTAGAGAAGGCTGAGCTTCTTGATCATCCATTCGCCACCAGAAGTATGTAATAATGAGTCATTTTGATATGTACATTAATGAAGTTTACTATAGTTTCTCATAGTATTAAATGTCATAGAACTTGATGGTATGGTGTGTGTGTGTGTGTGTGTGTGTGTGTGTGTGTGTGTGTGTGTGTATGTGTGTGTGTGTGTCTGCTATGTGACATGTATAAATGTTGATATTTTGGGGGGGTCATATGAGATGAAATCAACTTGATATGGTTTATAGAAGTGCTATCTTTGCTTTGTTTCAGGGTGGGTGGGCGGGGGGTGTTAGTCCTAATTTTAGGTGGAACTTTGCCAAAATTTTTGTAGAAAACTAGGAAGATCCAATATGAATTAACAAGATATGTCTATATATACTTGTTATAATCCTAGGATGGTCATAGGATTTAGGGTTCTATGGGTGTATGGTGGCCTTAAGCCTACCTTTTCCTTAGGAACATTACATCTTTATATTCGAGGTGTGACAAAGTGGTACCAGAGCAATGGTTTACCTAAGTAAAACTATAAAGCATAGGTTCTATATGTCACTTTGTTTCCTTGATTTAGATTTGCGAAGCCATAAATGATAGTTTCTTATTACTCACGATTTATATATGCAAGATTAGATATGTGTTGGCTTGTGTATCATACACTCGTGCTTCCATTTGTTGTGATGTAGTAGAGTATTTCCTATCGAGAACTTGAGTCCTAATAACCTGACTAGGTGACTATTTTCAAATGGAGAGACCTTCTGAATGATGAGTTATTCCATGAGGAATATGATCTATTGAAGGTTAAATGATCTATTTTTAATGTTTTGAGAGTCTTAAAACAAGTCTTATATTTAAGAAAATTGATTTTAAATGTGATTTTGAAATGTTTATATTGAAACCTTATGCCAATGTTCAAATCTTATTATCTTATTTGCATTGGGTCTTATGTCATAGAGTATCTTATCATTTCACATGCATTATGAGTCTTTGTACTCATTGTATTGAGAATATAATTGAGTCTTTGTCATGGATACCATATGTTGGGTTCCAACTAAAAGAATTGTTTTCAGTTTCATGAAAGTTGAAGGAATTTAAATTCACATTGTTTGATTTTATCTAAAATTGTCTAGACTCCTTTGGATAATCAATAGTGTAGTGGTTGAAATACTAAGGTTTTAAGATGGACTTATTAATAACTTTGAGTGGTGTTACTATAGGTTTGATATAAGGTACATGGCAACGTTCCTAATATCGATTTGACATGACATTTACCTTAGTATAGGAAATTCAAGTTTCAAATAGGAAGAAGTGAAACTCCTTATAATCTAGTCTCTATCATTGAGGGTAGAAAAATTTTGATTAAGGGATGCAAAGGGTATTTGACATAAGTCAAGAATGATAATTTGAAAGTTATGGGAATAAAGCACATTCTGGTAGTTAATGAATTTTGAGATGTATTTCCAAAAGAACTACTAAGATTACCACTCGAAAGAGAAATTGAGTTTTCTATTGAAATAATCTTAAGAATTTTCCTAATTTCCATTCGTCCTTATTGAATGGATCTAGTGTAACTAAAAGAATTAAAGACACAATCATAGGATTCACTTGATAAAGAATTTATCCGCCCTAGCAGCTCACTTTGGGGTGCATTAATTTTATTGATAAAGAAGAAGGATGGCTTTTTGCTACTGTGTATTAACAATAGACAGCTTAATAAAGTCACTATATGGAAAATATTCTCTTCCTCAAATACAAGGAGCCAACTACTTGAGGTCATGCTATCCTTAATTGAGAATCCGAAAGGAGGATATGCCTAAAATAATATTTCAAACTAGATATAGGCACTATGTGTAATACCCAGGGAAGTTATAATTAGAAAGATGTAAAAATATTTATTTGTACTACCAATATCAATAAGATACACCTTCTTTAGAGCCTATCACTTAAGACTTTAAAGTTAAGCATACTTAACTTAGAGCACTTTAAGAATGGGTGACCTATTGAGAAGTTTCCTAGTGTGTGGACAAGGGAAGATAAAGTCCACTAGAAGGATAAATGGTTGTTTTTAGGGCCATACCATAAGCCTTTGGTGACTCTTTTGGTTAAGGTGAGTAATTGGGGGGTTATACTATGAAATTCTTAATGTTACCCTTAGGGTTGACAAATGGACCTGCTACTTTTATGGGCCTGATGACTAGGGTCTTTAAGCCATATTTAGATCAGTTTTCTATTGTCTTTATTAACATTTTGATCTATTTAAAAAGCCATAAAGAACATGAAAGGCATTTTCAAAAAGTCTTGAAGACTCTAAAGGAGCACCGATTATATGCTAAGTTTCCTAATGTGAATTTTGACTTGACAAAGTTTGTTTCTTATGGCATGTGATCAGTAAGGATGGACTTTAGGTTGATCCAAAGAAGGTAAAAGCAATCTTCAAGTGGCCAAGACCCACCAATGTGATAGAAATAAGAAGTTTCTTGATTTTAGCTAGTTATTATCAGAGATTTGTTAAAGATTGCTCTAAAATATCAGCTCCTTTAACAAATCTCAACCAAAAACATATGAAGTATCATGTTCTGATGAATGTGAATAGAGTTTTTAAAGGCTTAAAACCTGTCTCACTAGTGCATCCGTATTGGCACTCCTTTTTTTAAAAAAAGAGAGTATATAGTTTATTGTGATGAATCAAGAGTGCTACTCAGATGTGTTCCAATGTAACATGGAAAGGTGATAACCTATGCTTCTAGATAACTAAGAAAGCATAAGCTAAATTATCTAACCTATGATCTAGAAATGGTTGCCACAATGTTTGCCCTAAAAATTTAGAGGAACTATCTTTATGGTGATAAATGTGAAATTTATATAGATCATTGTTCACCTCAAAATACATAAACAAATAGCGACCACAAGTATACAGACTATCATAGCATAACATGAGAACCAATGTCATATCTCTGAAGAATTAATTGTGTTCAGCTTTATTAATTTGTTTCTTCTACCCTATTAAAAGTAAAAAGAATTCTAATTTTGATTTAAAAGAAAGTAAACAAGACAAGTAATTAAAAGAAAGCAATCAAAATATGAAATATGTAATGATATGAATGAGTCTAGAGATATTGACAATCTATAGTCCATCTTCTATGATATTAAGCAATTGTTTCAATTAATTATGTTTAACTATCCAACATTTAATACAATCATTTAATTATAACTTATTCCACTAGCTATCACATTTATAGAAGTAATCTAGAGAAAACATGCATCAATCATAAGAGTTAAGACTAAACCTTATACTTCTAATTCATTTTAGAATCTTAATTGAATAGTTCTGAGTTTAGATTTTCACTCTCACTCTATCACCCAAACCTTAAATTACTAATTGGCGATCAAGAAATCATTTATTAGAAATAATCCAATTCTATTGAGCATAAGTTAAACATAATCAAAGAATCAACAATAATTAATCATATCAAGACTACTTCATGCTTAATCTTTAGGCAACAAAGAATTTAGTTAATGATTTGTTTTGATCTCAACAAATCACCAATAATTCTAAGAGAAATCATGCTTAAGCTCTAAATACAAAGATTACCTAAAAGAATTAAAGTAATATAATTAAGAAAATAAACCTCAATTAAACTGTAGAAAATCTCAATCTCCTTAGAGAAATTCAACTTCAATATTTGAACACAAACTAAATCAATGAAAACTAATGAAAATAATCTTACAAATTCAATCTAAATCCTCTCTAAACTAAGTTCTCTCTCAAGAAAATGGCTTATAAACAATTTCGAAAGAACTTTGAGTTGAATAGATGACCTAGGATGAATGGGAGTTGAAGATACCCTAAATTAGCTTAGACAAGCACACGGGTTAATGTGTAATCCGCACGGCCTGTATCGACTTTCGCATGGCCCCATGCCATATATAAAGATTTCATTTTCTCAATTTAGTAACTCACACAGATTAAACTTGGTTGGCATAACCTAAGCATGATTTGTCATGGCCTGTGCCTAAGAAGAATGCTCAAAATCCTCAAAAAATGTCTCCCTTTGAATCTACTAACTCTAGAACTCTGTCTTTTGATCCACTCACTCCATTTTTGCACAAATTCCTGATTTTCTCTAAAAGACACTCAACAAACACATTAAATGCATTTTTGGGTGAAAATAAAATTAAATGTTAAAGGAAATATGTATATATATGCACAAAACAACTCCTCCACACTTAAGCTTTGCTTGTCTTCAATCAAAAATATAACAATGCTAGTGATTAGAAAACTTAACTTTCTTAAATCAAACTATGAAAAACCAAGTTTCAACTTTTCTCTTTGAATTATTCAATCAGGACAATGTCAAAATTTTCATACTAAGTCAACCAAATTTTAAACTTAGAATTCAATTTCAACAATTTTTAATGACATTATAGCATAACCAAGCATCAAAATTATAGCTAAATGAATGAACAAAACTTCTTTTTATACAAAAAAGCTAAAATTAGGCTAATAAAGATTTTCATGCTTGGGAATCCACTAAATCTTTTTTAAAAATAACATGCATATCATGTAACTTTAAACTTTAAGCACATTCACGTTTTTTTTATAAAAATTTTTCATTCACATCAAGGAGCCCGACTTAACTAATTTCATCATTAGCCTTTTGATTCAAAGGTAAACATTTTATGGCGCTGACCCCCAGTTACTTAGCTTATCACTTACATCAGTCGACTACTATCATTATTCATAGTTCTTTTAGATTTATTTCGCATTGCACAAAATAGGACCCAACAAAATATGGATTAATTTTCAAAGCTCCTTATTTTTTTTAGTGCAAACTTTTAATTTATTCACAATCAATGCATATTATATCAAAAAGACATCATTAAACTCCCAAGATTACTAAAGATATTTCGCTAAAATTTGAACTTTGCTACATTCTAATCCACATGCTCAAACATTTAACAAAAATTTCAAATTTCAATGATACCATAATATCAATAAACTCTTTACTTTCAAACTCAAAATTTAGCAACTAAATAAGAAATTTAAAACACTGACTAAAAAGAATAACCAAAATTTGAAAAATTTCAACAAAGAAGAACAATAGCTCAATCTACATCATTAAGTCATCAACTCAAAGCCAAAACTTATATTACTTGAGTTAAAAATAATAAACCAAATTATAGTCAATAATTAAGCACAAGTAAAGTTTTCAAAATCTCCACCCCCACCCACAGTTAATATATACATTGTCCCTAATGTGTTAAAAAGAAAAAATAAAAATAAAAAAGGAAAGAGAAAAAGAAAAACTTGCCCAAAATAATACCTTTGATCTCACCAAAAAGAAAAAAATAAGTAGGCTCCAAGAATGAGCCTTGCATCCATCTCTGTATAGAATCCAGCACAAAAGAAAATCTTGGAAAACTTTAAAGGTTATCCAACATCCATAATATCCAAAATAAAGCATAAAAAACAACAAAAACAGAAAAATTAGTTTACAATAACAAATAAAAAGAAAAGAAAAAAAAATAGAAATAAAAACCCATGTTCAAGATTGAAAGATAATCAACTCAATCCTCGTCGGAGGATATTTCTTCCACGCCATCATCGTCTGAAGAGTCAGTGGACATATTATCTTCCTCAGACCCAATATCTGAGTAAATCTTATAGCGTCTAGTCGATCAGGGAGGTGGTCATCTCAGCTCATAATTCTGCTTATCCTAAAATCACATATGCTTATTGATTAGCCACTATATATAGTTTTAATTGTGATGAAATAGGTGGAGTATCTACTCATGGTCTTGTCTTCCATGATAGCCTATGCTCTCAATTGTACAAACTTGACACTCACGAGGCATCAATTTCCTATCATCTTTCCTTTGACCTTTTTGTACTGACCATCCGACAAACTTCTCCAGTCAACATAATTGATCTAATATCCTTGAATAAATGATGGCAAATTTGATGGCGGCTGAGAACTAGAACTCTATCCAAAATCATGCGAAGACGAACGTGGACCAGCAACAGAGGTATAAAAACATGTGGAGGTGATAAAACTTGCTAACTCGGATCAGAATAAGAAACATGTGGTGGTGGATTAGGTCGAGCATAATTACTATCAAACTATTGAACCTTCTCTAAGTTTATGAAATTCGATGTACCGTTAAAAGTAAATCCATCCTCATGCTTAGCACTCCCCAAATTGCTAGCCAACCGTGTCACATACGCACCACTAGCCAATGAACCATCTTTCTTTATAGCTTGATTCATAAAAAAACTTCAGTAGGAAATAAGCCACATTCAAACTCACTCCTATCATATTTCCTAAAATCATCCAATCGCCAGTTTGCACATGTCCCATACTCTTATGTCAAGCGGTGATCATGTGAGTCAACAGGTTATGCATCACCCTCATATAAAAATCTTTGTAGCTTGTATCTTTCTCTCTACTTGCATGAAACATGCAATCACTCTTAGTGTGCTTCTTCCACCATGTATCCCTTTATTCATACCTCCTCTAATCCGTAATGTAATCTCTATAAATCAGAGAATCAATATCTCCTTGAGTATATAGCCCAAAATTCCTGCCAAACTCAGCTACGGTCATCTTATATTCCTTTCCATTAAGTCAAAATTCAACTGGATTATCAACATCAAACCTCTTTCCCCCATATTTCAATGTGTAATAGAATTTCAAGGTTAGTTCTCGATAGGTAGTTTCATTAAAATTGAACAAGTTCCTCAATCCCAATAATTTGATAAATTATTATAGCTCAGTGTGAAGTGGAGTGCCTTCTAAGCTAATGTAGTCAACCAACCAATGGGGAAAGAATGGCTAGTTTGCCAAGTCTATGAAGCATTGCTGAGCCTCTCTGTCATAAAACCTCAAGTTTTTGTACCTCACTATAAAAGAATCATCGATAGGTCTTGGTAGTTGAAGTGCAGGAGGATTCGTCGAACTAGAGTAACGTGCTCTCCTCTTTCCCTTATTCGTTACCACAACCTTACCCTTTCTATCTCTTTCCATCTATAAAATACACAAATAATCTAAAACCACACATGCCAAGTATAATCCTAAATGTTATTTTCCAAACATTGGTATGACAAATCAACTGTATGCTTCAATCTCAACCAATTATCATATGTCAATGCCTTATTTTGATCATAACATACTAAGAATATAGTTTAAGTGCTAATTCAATGATCATAGCTTTCAAAAATTTCATAAAATTCCATTCAGGCATTTTATCGAACACTTGGTAGGTGACATTGTTGGACAAATATTAGGCAAGAATCATTCATAATACAACCCTCAAATCAACCAATTATCTCAATTCAAAGCAATTAATCAATTAAATTTTCATTCCAATTAAAACTAAAAGCCATAAGCATGCCATACTTTGAAATAGGGTTCTTAAAATTCATTCAATCTATTCATTAAATAACCCTAAATTTTAAGTATAATGTTTGGATGATAAGGGATTTAAATTTTCAATTCTAAACAATTATCAATTATATAAATCCTTAACCCATCAATCATGCCTTCAAAACTCAAAAGAATTGAAAATAAAGAACAATTATGAACTTACTTGATTACTTTAAATAGAATGGATGCAAGAGAAAGTGTGAAGTTGATGTCAATTAATCCCAAAGTAAAGAATAAGAAGAAAAGAAAGATAATTATATATGATTTATGCTTTAAGGTTAGAAAAAATCCTAATGAAATCGGTTATGCATGTGTTTATGCAGAATATGAAAGTTTAAAATGCCCTACTATCGCACGTTTTTAAGAGAGCGCATGGGCTATTTATACGCGTCTGGCTGTGTGCGTGTACTAGACAACCTGTGCCAAATTTTCAAGTTTTAAACAAAGAAGCATATGGGGAAATATTGGTTCAGCATAATCCCGTGCCCCTAGCAGTCCAACCTATGAAATTTTCTATTTCTTAAATAAAAAAATAGCAAATTTACTCAGCAAGGCGCACGAGGCAATTTAGTTTTGGCACACCCCCGTGCCCTCATACCTTCAACGCGTGCCACTTACTATTTATTTACAATTTTCGGCATAAAATTCTACTTCAAAAATTACAACTTGACACACACTTGAATACTCAATTTAGCTCTATAAATCCCATAAATACTTGTAAAATCACAACTAAAAATAACTATACCATGCATTATCTTTTGACAATGGAATTAAAACTCAAATTGAAAGAAAAAAATCTTTAAAACAATTTAAATTAGTGGGTTATCTCCCAATCAACGCTTCTTTAATGTCGTCTTAGCTAGACGCTGCGAAAGAACTCAAGG
>CAOJBK010138476.1:0-16308 GCA_948294925.1 Codiaeum variegatum
TGGATTGACAAAGGATTCCGCGGGAGGGTTTGACGCATTCTGGAGGATTCTGTGGGAGGCTACAGCAATCCAATTAAAGCACGCTCCAAAGGTATTTAAATTTAACACTTCTTTTCTTAATCGTTATTACAAAAATAGATCTAGGTGGGTTTCCCTGTTAGATTTTAAATTCTGTTGCATCTATACATGCTATTTTTGCGTAATTGTTGCATCAATTGCATGCGGAAACCCCAACATAAGGTTCCATGACCATGAACAACAAAGTCACTTTACAGAGTTAGCTAACAAGCCATTCATGGCATACTGAGTGGTTAATTGGGCTAGCTTATATGGTTCCGAGCTTCATGATCAATTAAGAAGGTTCACACATCAACTGGGGTGAAATTTGTTTGGAATTTCTAAGATGGCCTTCCGGGAGTTGACCCTCATGTTTTCCTACACTTTCAAGTATGAGGGGAGGAAATATGACTGGAACTAATGGGTGAACTTTCTTCAGAAGGGCACCCCATTTCATATAACTGTTGATGATTTTGGGTGACATTTCGAACTTTACACCGAGGGGGAGATCAATTCTCTTAAATATCGCTAAACTATGATGGATTGGCCTTCCAATGAGCAAACAGATGCCCTGTGGCAGAAGTAATCCAATGAAAGGGGAAGGTACATCACAAGTAGATGGAAAGCGATGAGCTACAAGGAATTTAGTATTCAAGTGATTCATCACCTCCTAGCGCATACCATTACTGCTCGACATAATAGTACCAGCCATGTTCAGAGTACATATTGGTTCATAATGGAGAATATGGGGAAGGGTTAGGTTGAATGTCATTTTTTTTCTTTTCAAATCTTTCAAGGAGCAAGCAAGGGAAAAAGATGGGCATCTAGCTACAGGGGCTTACATTACTCATGTAGCCCAAAAATTAGAGGTATTTGAAGGGATTCAAACCATGGTTATGGATGGCTCTCCTGCTTTTCTTAATGTTGAGTGGGTGCAGAATTTGGACCGTGGCTATAATGTCCGAAAGCCACCACCTCCACCGGCCTTTGTTTATGACTCGGCACTTTAGAATGCCCCTCAGTAGCCTATGCCAGCACCACCCTCTGTTGCCCCTTCTTCATCCACTGTAGTTGGACCTTCCACATCGGCTCTATCATCGAATCCTTCTTCGTTTATGGGTGGACATCCTTTAGATTACATTGACTGATGTTTCTTACCTGAGGGTCAGTAGAAGGAACAAAGTGAGGATGAGCGCAAATCGACACCCTTAGAGCGACAAGTCTATCACATTAAGAGTCAATAGTACCATATAACTCAAAACCAGGAGTAGATAATCAAGTTGTAATGTAGGAATCATGATTATTTATAGTGGATCATCAACTCTATGATGGCAGATTGCAAAGCTCGAGGATTTACTCCACTGCGACTACCACCAAAGTCGACTCAATGATACAAGCTTTATTCAGATTCTGAGTCCGAAGAGGAGGAGTTAGCTATTGAAGAGTCCAACTCTGATGGTGATGGTGAAGATGTGGAGGAGATTTCCTTCAATGAGGATTGATCCTTTTATATCATGATCAATGGTTTTCTTTTCTTTTATTTTCTTTATTTCTTTGTTTTTTTCTTTATTTTAGATATTTGTACTTTGAATTTATTTTGTTTTTAGTCTGTTTAGTTTATCCTTTTCTAGATTGTTGTATAACCATTATAGTTTGTTTTGTGAGTTTTTGTTGTGAATGGCATACAGTGATATTGCCAGGCTCAACCTTAGAGCCATTTTGCAATGATTCTACTTTTCAAGGTAGTTTTTCTTTTTCCCTTTTCTTTTGTGCTTTTAATTTTTATTTTTCAACTGATTGGGGACAATGTGTGAAATAAGTGTGTGTGTATGTTGGGGGGGGGGGGGGTGGTTATTAGAGGATTGCTTGAGCTTAATGTTTATTTTTATATGCCTTGAATGGTTAAATTTTAGAATCAGGCAAACAAGGTTTGACAATGTTTGGATAATTTGATAATCTTGATTGAATTATGTTTTTTGTAAAAATTTTCCAAAATCAGCTATTCTTAATTTCTGTTAAATTTGTTGAGCATAGTGGATTTAAATAGGCATGGTTAAAATTTTGGCAATATATCTTTAGTAATCTTAAGAATTTAATCCTTTTTTAGATAGCATGCATGGATTGTAAATAAATAAAAAATTTGCAAAAAAATATACAAGGTGCTTTGAAAATAATTCCATATTCCACTGGTTTCTATTTTGGCAAAGCATAATAAAATTCAAGGAACTGTGAATAGTGCTAGTAGCCGATTGACGTTTTGTGATTAGCTAAGTAACTGAAGGTCGGCACCAAAAAGTATTTACCTTCACGTCAAAAGGTTAATGACATGGTCAGTTAAGTCGGGCTCCTTAAAGTGAATAAAGTTTTTTTTTAAAGGTTCATGAACTTAAAATTAAAAATTTGCAGTTGTTTTCAAAAAGGGTAAGTTGGTTCCTAAGCAGGAAAACTCATAATTGCTTGGTTTTTACTATGTTGCTTTAAAGAAGTTTGTTTGGTTATTTAGCTTAAATTTTGATGCTTAAAAATGCTATAACGTCACTAAAGTTATTGAAATTGATTTCTGAGTTTGAGATTTAGTTAGTTGACTGGGAAATTTTGACTTTCAATTGTTTGAGTAACTAATGAAATTTTGGTTTTATATGGCTCGATTGAGAGAATTAAGTTGTTAAAAGCATTGTCATTGTTCTATTTGTTTGAGGATAAGCAAAGGCTTAAGTGTGGGGAGTTGTTCTGAGTATATTTTTCTTTATTTTCCCCAATATTTAAGATAGTTTTTATCCAAAAATTGCATTTAATTGGTTTTGTTTAGTGGTGTTCAGTGAAATTCAGGAATCCATGCAAAAACGGTGTTTTGGGATCTGAAGACGAGGTTCCTGAGCAAGTGGAAATCGAACGAGGCAATTTTTGAAGGTTCCAACGAAAAGTCCCTTATACGAGTGGTGCAGAAGGCTAAGAAGGTTGTGCATATCGAATTTCCTCATACGTCTGTCTTAACTAAAATGCATATCTTATATAGGGTCTTGCCAATCATGCTTTGGGTCGTACCACTTACTAGAGCCATTTGAAGAATGTGCACCGGGGGAGGAGTCTACAGAGCCCGTACACATCTGTTAGGGCTGTACAGGCGGGGTTTTTTTAGCAATTATAAAAACATGTTTTTTAGCATATTTAGGAATTTAATTCCATACTTATCAGTAAATCTAGAGATAGATACTCTAGTTTTTAGGATTTTTACTCAATTTAGAAACCAGTTGAACTCCATTTAGAAAAATGTGACATTTTACCTAATTATTTTGGAAAAGCTGGCCCTCGAACTATAATTGGGTTCGAGGATTCATGATTTGATAAAACATTTAGAAAAAAAAATTTCAATTCTAAACAGTTATGGCTTAAGAAAATGCATGATTTCGGTTAAAATTGAGTTTTCGTATATGCATGACATACCATGTGATGAATGAATAGTTAAAGCATGCCAATCATGATGCATGAATAGAATTAATGACATGCATGCCAGAAATAAGCGAAAAGCGATAAAGCGGAAAAGTAAATAGGGGCCCTCCCTCTAGCTTGATTTGAGTTCTAAGGAAGGTACACAACCCTAAAGAAAGCAATAAAATTAATAACATTGAAAATAACAAACAAATAGGGGATCCCCTCTCCAGTCTGCAGATCTGGGAATGACGCACATTCCCCAAATTAATTACAAATCCGGACTAAGTAATACAGTGAATAATGAATCACAAAATGCATTACAACAATAATGAAAATAATATAAAATAGAACATAAAAATATAATAAAGGAAAAGAATAAAGAAAATATATTTTTGGAGTTAAAGAGTTTGAACAGGCTTGCGGCGTATCCTTTTGAATGGAAATTAAACCCTATGTTGTTCTCCTTTCTCGCGAAGGGTGGGGTTGTTCTGAAAAATAGTGGGTTGGCGGTTCGGTTGGTTCAGAAGCTAATTCATTTTATTATTAAAAGAATTAACCAATAAGTTGTTAATCAGTTCAGAGTTTGATTAAAATCGATTTTGATTAAAGTGAAATGCCTAGTCAGTTTTAGGACTTTAATCTAATTCATTTTAGAAAAAATGATGTTTGATGAGAAAATGCCAATTCATATTTAGGGATTAATTCAAAACCAAAAGATAAGAAATACTATATTATATTTACCTTTAGCTTACGTGACTTCGGAACTGCTGTCTCTCTGATTGGAATCATAAAAAATTAGGTGTTTCTGTTGAAATTTTAGTGTTTCGAGGAGTGTTTGTGTTTTTGGTGCCTATAATTGTCTAAGAGGAGGTCTGGAAGTCTAGAAAATACATAAAAAGTCATGGAAAAAAATTCTAGAAAATTGACCCAGAAGGTTGAATTTATAAAATTGACCTAGAGGGTCGAATTTATAGAGTTTAAACTGTTGGGCTCATATTGATGGGCCGGATCTGATGGTGCAAAAATATGGATTCACAAATACCCCCTTAGTAGTCTTATTTTGCGAAAAACATGACTGATAAGTGTGAATATGTTAATGAGGGTAGTTGGATTTTTGCCTATAAAAGGGCTTGAAAGCTTTTCATTTTGCCATAACTTCTCAAATTCTCTCAAATTTCTACCTTTCTTAAATTTTCTTTTAATAAGTAATTTTCTGAATGACATTAGCCGAAGACTCTCACAACACGAGGATTTATCGGCACTTCTGCTTGCGTCTTTGGAGAGAGAGACCATTCCTTCTCTTGACAATTTACGTTTCTGCTTTACCAAGGAAGAGTTTCCTGATACCGATGACATACCTAGCCCATCTATTGGTAATAATGCTTCGGATGGTCAGTTTGGTCCGAACGATATTTTTTATGTGGACAGTCTGCCTAGTCTGGTTGTTGCTGTAGATTTGCCTGCTCTATATGATTTAAAAATTTTCGACTATCTGATGGATCGAGAAGAGGCTCTGATGACTCTGGATGCTTTGCGTCTGTAGAATTGACAGGAGCACGCGAGCTGGTGTGGCTTCCTAGTGGTATTTATATTTTCTCTCCCTATTTATTTTTCTGTGTCTTTTGACCTTTGTGCATTTTTTTCTCTATTTGTTTTTACATTTTCCAATGTCTCTCTTTTTTAGGTACATTTATTTTGTCCACTCATTTTATTTTTAGGCTAAAAAACAAAATAGAGTTAGAATAAATGAGAAAAAAGATAAAATAATAGAATTCATACCTATAGTTTGCTTAATACAGCTAGGGGGTTGCTTGGTCTAGGTTGACTGAGGTGATAAATTTCTTACGCCGCTTCGAGGTTATAGCCCTTCGTATTGATCCAGCTCATTTTTTAGGTTGGATGAGTTTGGATATTGATCGTAGTCTGAATAGGAACCTGATCTTTGCGTTGGATGAGCGGTGGTGGTAGACCACCAACATGTTTCATTTACTGGTGGAGGAGATGACGATGACCCCACTTGAGTGGTCGTTCTTGACCGGTATGCTCTTTGAGCCCACACTTGTTGTTTTCAACACTGAGCAGTGGCCTGGTCATGGTCTGGTTACCCTGCTCGGGGCGGAGCTGCCTCGTAATTCAATGGGGTTGATCTCTCGGACCAACTTTTACAGGCATCTTTTCAGGATGAACTTGGACGACTACTCTATTGATCAATGCGCCCGAGTCTATCTACTGATTATTCTATCCACCATTTTCTTATATAATGAGTCTGGATGGGTTTATTTGAGGATCTTAGGCTTACTGGTGGACTTGGACTTGCTTGGTGATTATGACTGGGCCGGAGTTGCACTGGCTGCGACATACTGAGGTATGGGCATATTGTCCAGAGTTGAGGGGATAGGCATCCCCGTGACTGCTATGGCATGGAAGGTCAGTTTTTCCCTTTTGATCCTTTTTTTTATGCTTTGTCTTTTAATGATTCATTGACTTTATTTCCTTTGTAGCTTTGGGCCTTTACCCATATTTAAGATCTTGCCCCCAGTGTTATGGGGAATGTTCTACTCCTGATGGGGAGAATGAGTGCAAGGAGTCTTGGATGGTGCCCTAGGCGAACTTTTCCTTTTCTGACTATAGGCACATTCTAGCCACGGTGACTAAGGTATGCTCTAAACATCCTTACTCTTTTCCCTTCATTGTTTTCTGATTGTTACTTTATCATTTTCAAGTCGTTTGGACCCCTTTTAACTATACCATCATTAAGGATGTGGACCCTTTTGCCTTTGGCATCACCTTCACAGAGAGACGGAACATAT
Source organism: Codiaeum variegatum (assembly GCA_948294925.1). Classification (NCBI taxonomy): domain Eukaryota; kingdom Viridiplantae; phylum Streptophyta; class Magnoliopsida; order Malpighiales; family Euphorbiaceae; genus Codiaeum; species Codiaeum variegatum. Next base: position 6,300 of record CAOJBK010138476.1, read on the forward strand.
TGGGTTCTTTCATGCTTATGGAGTTCTTCCTGGGTGAGCAGGTAATGGCTCAGTCTACTCTCAAGAGGATTGTACTAGCTGATCCTCCTATGCTCATGAGGGAGCGCATGCTTGGGCCCTTTCGGGCTTATTGGAGAGTCGGGAGATCCAAGGAGGACTATCTGATAAGAGCAGCTCGTATAATGGTAGGGAGGCCTCCCTTTTCTATTGGACCGGGTCATATTCTGGTGGTGAGTGCTGCTACTGCTCTGAGGCGTAGGTCTCATAGTCAGACTAGTCGTCCCACTCCTCGGGTTATACCCCATACCATTTCATCTTCTTCAGGCATGGGTGCTTCCACATCAAACATGCCTGCCAATTTTGGTCAGACATGGGTTACTCTTCCTAGCTTTATAGATCATGTCTCTTACATGAATCCAGCAGGTGTGACATAGATCCACCATATGGGCTATGATTATCGGTTGGGCATGCCTCGTGTTGACTTGTCCCGACTTCCTAATACAATTGACTGTTGACCTTTTAAGTATTCATTTTCTGAGTTAACAGTTTCTAATTTTTGTTTACTTTTATAGGTCCCCACTCTAGTTCATATCTAGGTCTACGACGTTTATTAGCGTATGTCATGGAGTCTGAGTACCACCCTTTCTGAATTGAGTGTCTTGTGGAGCCAAAGATTGCCTGGAATTGTCAAGAGGCATGACACGCAGATCGAGGCTGAGGAGGATGAGGAAGAGGATGACGACGGTGATGCATGATGACGTATTTTGACCTTATAGGGCCCCTTTTGTGGGTTTTTGTAAAAACTTTGACCGCTTTGTATTTTGACCCATTTATTTATGAAAATTTGAAAAATTTTCAGTTCATTTTTATGATTTTCTGCTTTAGAAAATAATTTTACTTGGAAATTTTGATTTTGGAAAAATATTTTGGTTGAAAAATGAGCAAAAATATAATAGGATTGGGTCAGAATGAATCGTCATGACAATCCGAGTCGGCATGCAAACTGACACACATGTGGCTGCCAAAACATAAGCGTTTAGCACCAAACACATGCGTTTGGGCCCTGGTGCATGAATCTGTATCCCAGCTTACCCGTTCAACCTTCCAAACTCTGGTTTCTGCCTCGATTCTCATGCCACTATATATATATATATATATATATATATCAGTACGAAAATTAATTTTTTACTCAAAAAATCACAGAAAAACATATTTTTTTATGGAAAAGCCAGTTTCTTTCTATTTTTTACTTGCAAGATGGAGCCTTACTTCAATCATATGATACATGGCTAGTGCAAGAAATTAGACTAAGTGAGCAGAATCAACCTTGAAAAATATGGTATGAGTTCTTTACCAACACTTAGAGGTGTCAGAATTGATTAGGAGTTTTTGAATGCCTGTATTTGGTTATGGGATCTTGTTGACCACGTCTTTCGATTTGGGGTTGCTATGGATGAAATGTGTTCGACTTTTAAGAAATTTGCATATTTGCCCGGTATGGGCCCTGAGGCTGACCTAGATGTTCCAATTGAACGGGAAGGCTTTTTTAACTCTTTTACACATCTTTTGGATTTGAGCACAGAAACTGCTTCGATTACGATGAAAGATGATTTTGTTGACCTGCTTGTTTTGGCCGACATGTTTTGGGAAAAGACAAAGGATGATCCAGTTTGGTTAACTAGGAGGATGGAGGCTTATGCATTTGATTTGACTGTGAGCTATATTTTTGTGGGCCCGATTGGATGGGGTGATGCCAAGGTAGCTGAGCTGATACCCCAGATGGGTGAGGGAAAGTTGATTGGAGATATGATTTTGGCTGAGACGCTGCTGAGCCTTGATCATCATTATAGTATGAGAGGGCCTTGGACTATTAGCCCGATTTTGCTCTAGTACTAAATCTTTCCTTTTGCTTGTCTGTTTTAGCATGTTTGAGGCTGTTTTGATTTTTATGTTCCTTTCAAATTTGGCTAAGAGACCATCTCAAAATTGTCCATGGGCTTGAGAGATGGGACTATTCTACATCCTGGTATTACACTCGAAGTATTGCTATCCGCTTTCTTATAGAGAAGGATTGTATTAGCCGACTGATGGAGTTGAGTCCTTCTGACTTACTTTGGAGACCTGATTAGTATGTCATCAAGAAATTCATGCCGAGGAGCCAAGGATTCTAGTGTGTGTATCTATTTAGCTTTAAGGAGGTGTCTTAGTATCACGCTACTCGAGTTCTTCGCTAGATGGGACATGATCAGGATGTGCCCCCAGATGGTCCGCTTTTTACAGCAACTAATGTGAATGATCGAGTGGCTTAAGCTTGTTCTTTCTCGTTGAATTCGAGACTTCACAAGGGCAATGATTATCCCAGGTGATGATTATGGCAAGCTCCTGGAGTACCTCAAGTGGTGGTTTGAGGCATGCTGGCCAAAGGAAAAGGTGAAGCGATATGCTATTTTGACTGAGATTGAAGGTTAAGTCTCAGTCTAGACTTAGGAAAAATAAGTCTTTAAGAAAAATAAAACTTTTTTTATTTTATTTTCTAGTTGTTTTTTATTTTTTGTCTCAAGTATCTTACTTTGGATGTTCCAAAAGATGAATAAGACCTCAATAAAATGTATTTTTACTTTGTTAAGCTCTTATTTTTGCATAAGTAGCCCTTTTTGGGTTTTCAACTTAGCAGGCTACCTTGATTGTTGCCTAGACCGCCTTTTTAGTTTTCAGTTTAGTAGGCTGTACCCTAAATTTTGCCTAAGCCACCCTTTTGGATTTTCAGCTTAGCGGGTTTCATTCTTTTTTCGATTTGTTTATTTATTTTTAACTCTTGCATACAATGTTAAAGAGCCCAATGAGATGAAATATTAAGTTTTCTTGAATGCTTTGGACCATGCCTATAAAGGCTGCCTACATATTTCCTTACAATAGATTTTTGAAAAGATGCAGTACATGGTAATTTTTGGAGAATCAAGTTCACGTAGTTCTTATTATAATAATGTGATGGCTGAATGTATGATCATGCAACAAGAATACTAAATGAAGTATTTCTTGAGCTGGTTGAGGTTTTTTTGATGAATGAATTCATTGCCATCGATGTCCATTAGGATGATGCCTCCGCCTGACATGATCTTTTTTATGATGTATGGTCCATTCTAAGGAGGTCTGAATTTTCCTCAAAAGTCTTGTACGACTTGTCTGATTTCTTTTAGGACAGGGTCACCTTCTTGAAGATTGCAACTTCGAACCCTTTTATTGAAATGTTTTGCAAGCCTTATCTGATAATTCTAAGTATGATGAAGTGCTTCCAACCTTTTCTCATCGATCAGGTTGAGTTGTTTATAGTAGGCTTGTTGCCATTTGAGTTCAGAAATCTAAGCTCCTTGAAGAACTCTTGCTGTCTGAATTTTCAACTCTATGGGGAGGACTGCTTCCATTCCATAGACTAGTGAATAAGGTGTGGCACTAGTAGTCGATTTGTATGTAGTTCAATACCTAAGGAGGGCATTTGGCAGATGAAGATGCCAACCTTTGTGGTTGCTGATCATTTTTTGAAGCATGTTCTTTAAAGCCTTATTGGCAGTCTCAACTGCACCATTAGTTTGAGGTCTGTATGGTGAATACCTATGGTGTTTAATCTTTTCCTTCTTTAGGAGAGTGACCACTTCCTTCTGAAAATAGGAACCGTTGTCTGGAATGATCTCATGTGGGACACCATACCTTATGATGATGTTTGTTTTAATGAATTGTGCCACCTTTTTTTAGTCTAGAACTTGGTAAGGTGCAGCTTCAACCCACTTGGTGAAGTAATCTATAGCCACCAGGATGTATTCATAACCAGCAAATGACTTTGGATAAACTTTTCCAATGATGTTAATGCCCCAAATAGCAAATGGCCAAGGGGTTGAAATTGGATTGAGTGGAGAGGAGGGAAGATTTTGAAGCTTGGCATATTCTTGACATTTGGGACACCTTTCGAGCAAACCGTGTAAAGTTTCTATTCACGGTTAACCAGTAATAGCCTTGATTCATGATTTAGAGGGATAGTGCCCATCCATTCATATGGGTGCCATCTGTCCGACCATGGATTTCTTCCATGGTCTTGTTGGCTTCTTCATTAGAGACGCATCTTAGGTGTATGCCATTCCAGGTATTTTTGTAGAGGATGTCACCTCTTGGGATATATTTGCTGGCTAGTTGCCTTATGGTTCTCCTTTCTGATTTGGAAGCACCTTCGGGAGATTCGCCTTTCGTGAGATAAATGTAAATGTCCCAGTACTAAGGTTTTTCTTCAGCTTTTTAGACATTCATGCAATGAGCTTGAAAACTCGATTCACGCTTGATGCATATCAAAATAAGATGAATAATGAACCAATCATGTATTTTTATTATGGATTCCATGGTTACCAGTGCATCGACAAAACTGTTCTGAGTTCTTGGCAGATAGTGGAAGGACAGAGCATCAAAGTTGTTTGCTAATTCTTTGAGGCACTTATGGTAAGGAACCAAATGCTCTTTTTTTATTTTCCATTTTCCCAAGGCTTAAGAGACTATAAGGTTGGATTCTTCGTAGACTTCCAAGTTCTTAATACCAATCTGAAGAGCTGGCTCTAATCCAAAAATGCATGCTTCATACTCAGTTTCGTTGTTTGATACCTTAAAATCATTGCCAGAGGTAAGGTTTCACCAGTGGGAGTAAGGAACCCCATCCTGACACCATATCCTTTATGGTTGGAAGCTCCATTAAAGTACAGCTACCATACCTCATTTTGGAGAAATAGGTTGTCTTCATTCAGGAAACTCAGGTTCTTTCCAATGATCATTTGTTGGGGTAGCAGCCAGTTGGTCGATAATGATACTACCCTTGATGGCTTTTCTTTGAACATATTTGAGATCGTAGGCTACTAGGACTGCCATCCATCTAGCCATTTTACTGTTTAGGACAGGCTTCTCTATGAGATACTTGAGTGGACTTTGGTTAGTGAGGACATGTGTAATGTATGCCCCTAGATAGTATCTCAGCTTGTGACTTACCCATACTAAAGTTAGCCAGAGCTTCTCGATATAACTATATTTGAGCTCATGTGTGAGCATTCTCTTACTCAAATAGTAGATGGCATTCTTTTTGTTAGAATCTGGAGCATTTTGTGCCAACATGGCACCCATGGCTTCCTTGGTGACAGTAAAGTATAGTAGTAGTGGTTGGCTCGGCCTAGGAGGTTGAAGAACTGATGGGTTTAGAAGGTATTTCATGATCTTCTCAAAGGCTTCTTGACACACCTCATTCCACTATTTGGATGAATTCTTTTTTAGCAAGTTGAAAGTATCTGTTAATTGGTTAATGAACTAGCTAATGTATTGGAGGTGACCCAGGAAACCATTTATCTCCTTTTTAGTTTTAGGAGGTGGCATGTCAAGAATGGCTTTGGATTTGGCAAGGTCAGCTTCAATCCTTTTCTTGCTAAACATGTAACGGAGGAACACTCCAGATGAGGCTCCAAATATGTACTTGTTGGGATTAAGCTTGAGATTATACTATCAAAGTCTAAGGAAAAACTTCTCCAATGCTTATAGATGATGTTCGATAGTAGCACCTTTAATGACCATGTTATCGATATAGACTTCCACTTCTTTATGCATCGTGTCATAGTAGCCATTCTCTTGTAGGTGGCTCCAACATTTTTTAATCCAAATGGCATGACTCTGTAACAGTAGGTCCCTCATTCAGTGATGAAGGCGATTTTCTCCTTGTCGGAGGATGAACCATGATCTGATTGTATCTAGTGACTAGATTGGTTAAGGAAATTATCTCTGAACCAGCTAATGCATCTACTAATAAGTTGATGTGAGGTAGAGGAAAATCATCCTTAGGGCATGCCTTATTTAGATCCCGATAATCCACACACATTCTAACTTTCCCATCCTTCTTCAGTATTGCGACTATGTTGGTTAACCAAGATGGATAACTGAGTGGCTTGATGAACTGATGAGAGAGTTGTTTAGACACTTCTTCCATATCGGGAGAGACCATGTCGCTTTCATGCACCTGAGATTCTGTTTGACAGGCTTACAATCTGGATAGGTTGGAATTTTGTGAACGGCAATGCTTAGATCGAGTTTGGTCATATAGCTGGGCTTTTAGGCAAAACAATCTTTGAATCTCTTGATGGTAGACTTAGTGTCCTATTTGTTTGAGCATGTAGATGTAATGTACATGTTCTTAGGCATATCATGGGTACTAGTGTTTATGGGCTCTTTAACTACATCTTTTATTTCATTTATTATTTTATTCTCTTTTTCTATTTGATTGAGGTTAGATTCATTAATTGGACCATCAAAAGAAAATAAAGAGATATAGTCATAATAAGAAAACTTAGTTGTTTTATTGATTGAAATCGAGAAAAGGTCCATGGTTACATCATGTTTATAATTAAAGCCTGATGGACTAGTTACATTAGACTCAAAATTAAAAGAAGAAGACTTAGACTCAGTATCAGTTTTAGATTCAGACTCAGATTCTATCTCGGTCTCTGATTCACGTTCAACCACTTTTGCTTCATAAGTCTAGTTGTTGAGCTTTCCTAGGATAGGCTTGATCAAGGATAGCTATTTCGCCAAAGAGGCTAGCTTCCATATTCTTTTCATAGTCATTAGCCAAAGAGTAAGTCAAGGAATAGAAGTCAGCTTCACATCAGATAAAAGCTCAAAACTAGTAATGTTTATACCAGTCATAGGGTAAATCTATGGCTCGAGAAAAGCACAGTAAGGAAATGTCTCTCCCTTTTTTTCGAAGTACCCATTCGTAGTATTGAAATATGGCCTCATGAAGATGTTAGCTTCTCCCTCTCACTTGCTTATTACAGATCTTTCTCTAGCTTTGGCCTTTTCCTCTTCAATCTCATCATCAGTAGGGTGGTAACTCAGGCTAAATGGAGGAGTAGAGAATTGTTGATTTTTCCCAAGGCCTAGACTAGAGAAGTAGGCCATGTGTTTCATAATATTCTAATCATTGGATTGCAGTATGGATTGAAGTCCAGAGTGATTGCCTTCTTTAAATTTTTAGTAGCCTTGATAAATTGAACAAACGAGAAGCCAAATAAAGGATATGCCGACAACTCAGGTTGAATCTCTAAGATGGGGACTGTGTCTCGGACATCAGATTTTTCCAACAAGTCAGCTTCAATAGTAATTATCCTACCTTTGAGTGGGAACTTGACACTCTGATGTAAAGTCGAAGGTACTACCTTGGCCTGATGGATCCATGGTCTTCCCAGGAGCATATTGAAACATGATGACACATTAATGACTTAAAAAGGGATTTTGAAATTAGTCGGGCTCATAGTGACGGTTAGAGTCGCCACTCCTAGAACTTCCCTCTTTGAATTATTATAAGCCTTCACAATCTGGTCAGAAAGAGTGAAATTAGTAACGTTCAGACCCAAGCAGCTTGCAACTTTAAGTGGGCAGGCATTAAGTGTAGAGCCATTATTGATCAAAGTTGCTGGGACAATCCTCTCTTTAGTGATTACTATGATGTAGAGAGCATCATCGAGTGGTCCCCTAAGTGGGATCTCATTATCTGAAAAAGTGATTGATGCCCCCTTAGTAGAACTTGTAATAGAAGTAACCAAAGTTTCTAGAGATATGTCGGTTGGGGTCTAGCATTGGGTTAGCACCTAGTAAAGAGCTTGATGGTGAGGATAGGATGATAGAAGTAAACTCTAGACATGAATGTTTGCTTGAGTCTTTTTTAATTTCTTAGGTAAGGGGTCCTCTTCAGGGTCACAAGTTCCTTTAGATTAAGCCACCGGTTGGCTCGTAGATGGGGAAGAAGTAGCAGGTGCTTGTGTTATTCTCCCACTTCTTGTAATAGCATCAATTTCATCACCCAGATGTCTCAAATCAATAATGACACAGTAATAGTCATTTTGATTTGACCTCCTTAAGGAAGGTTAGCCAACCAAAGATAAGCAATTAAGGGAGATAGACTTTCTTAAGGAAGGTTGGTCTTCTCTAGTGTAGTGGTAATTTCTTAAAGGCATAACATCATATATGAGATGAGTTGAATCCCCTTCGTCAAATTCCACCAGAATAGCATTCACATCATATTCAGGAATGGGGTTGGTTCCAATGTTAGGTGTAGGCAAAAAAAGCTCGTTAGTATCAATCACGTCTTGAATCTTGTGCCCAATGGCCTTGCAATTTTTAGTCTTATGGCTTGGCCTTTGATGATAGTCACATCTCTCTAACATATTAAAGTTCTTAGGTAGAGGATTGGGAATAGGTTTTGACTCCAAAGGCTTGAAGGCTTCTTTCTTCAAACATTCTTTGAGACGAAAACTCAAAGTTAACACCCACCCCCTCTAAGTTAATAAACTCTCTTCTTTTAGTTTAGATGGGCTTGCGGGCTGAGATTGGATCAACTCCACCCTCTTTTTGGGTAACATTGGTATTTCTGAAGTGAGAGGATGAGGTTTGGGTATCGTCCTTGATGAGGCCAGAATCAACCCCATCTTTCATGTGTGTGCCAACATTCAACAAGGCTTTGAATTTTGGAAGATACTGTGTTATCAATCTGTCTTGATACACAGGAAATAGGTTCTTGATGATGATGTCAATTTGTTCAGAATCTGTTGGTTTGTTTGCCATTTAGGAGGCCTTCTTCCTCCATATGGTTATGAAAGCTGAAAAGGTTTCTTTTAGAAGCTATTTAGTTGTCTCTAAATCTCTCCTCTTAACATCAATTTCTTCATTGTAAGAATATTGTTTTAAAAATTCATTACAAATGGATTCCCAGGTCAATTTCTTGGAATCCTCTAGTTGGATAAACCAATTTAGAGTCGCACTAGTAAGCGACTATTGAAACAGTTGAGCAAGAAGCTCGCCTTCAACACTTAAAGGGCGCAATGTGCCATCATAGATCCTTAGGTGGGTGTTCAGGAAAGAAGTTCCATCAAATTTCTCAAATACAATCATCTGGAATTTAGGAGGATGCCTAGCATTTAATAATGGACTCAAGGCTTTCACATTAATGACCTTCTCTTTCTTTTTGATAGCATCGAGGGTTTTCTGCATTTCCTTGTACTTTTTCATCATTGTCTGTAGCAAAGGATCAGTTGAGACCCCCTTTTGGAAAGGATCCATGAAAGGGGCAGTCAGGGTAGTGATTCTTAAAGGAAAAATAGAGTCGCGTAGCAGAAGCGAAAACACGAGAACTGAGATGGTTCAGTTTTTTATTTTTAAAACTTTTGTAAAATAAGTTTCCATGCTAAAACTCTTTTAGCAAGGAAGGTTTAGTTGTTCATTAAACTCTTTAATGAACATCTAAACCTAGGTTTGGACCCATAGTTTCAATCAAGGATTCTTTTGCCAATTATTTTGCAAACACAATTAAAACTTAGGAGAAGGTTTGATGTATCAAATACCTTAACTCCCCTCTTTGTTTAGCTCCTATAGTGCAAAGCATCTAACTTGATACACACCAAAGCTTTCCTGAAGGCTTGTATCTCCTTTCTTCATCTAAGAAGCTCGAGCCCTCTTTTGGTTGTCCAAATGCTTTGGTTCTTGCTTCTTTATTGAGAGCTTGAGACTTTAGGGATTCTTAGACCAAGATGGCTCTACACACTCCTTCACAAGGTTCTAAAAGAAGAGTTTATGATTGAAGAACTCTTCTTCAAAGATAAACTCCCTCTCTCTACAAATGGTGTGGTGTTTGTGTTAGATATATATGCCCTAGAGCATATTATAAATATAATAATTGAATCCCAAAGGCAATGAAATATATATTTTATTAAATGAATACCAAATTCAATTATAATTTATATATTTTCCATTATCATTTTGTATCAGAACCTATTCTTAAGAGGTTAAGAATATGAGTGACAGGTTTGTGTTATCATTATGCTATAATACATGTTCGTGGTCATAGAGTCGTCAATTGGGACATCGATAATTTGAAAGACCATCACCGCTGTTGTCATCCATTATAAGTATGTGATACTTATGGTAATAGAAGTAGTGAGTC
>CAOJBK010139035.1:0-11915 GCA_948294925.1 Codiaeum variegatum
TTCAAAGAGTTTGAAAATTTCTAAATCTTTTGTTAAAAGAGTTTTGACAAAATATTTAAGTACTCAAATCCTAGGTTAGGGCAATGTTCCAAAGAATTTAAAAATTGCCTAACCCACTTTTGTTAAAAGTGTTTTAACAAAGACATAAGTTTTCAATAGTTTTAAAACCCAAAAACTAATCTTTTCGATTCATAATTTTCTTCTTTTGCTATGCGACTCAGTGACTTTCCTTTAGTTGATACCCTGCCTTCTTTTCCAAAAGTAGCCATGTATGCACCCGTCCCTCACACTACTGATGTTGTTGCTCCTCAAGGTGACATCACCACCATGCTTGGTGAAATTTTAAGGAAACAAGATGAGACACTTATGAAATAAGAAAATACAATTTCCTCCATGCTACAAACCCAAGAACATACCATTCTAGAAAAGTTCATGCTATGATGGCTCAAGTTGGGATCTAGCCTACCAACTATTCATCTACTTCCTCCAACTCAGGAAAAGAGCCCGTTATTGAAGTTGTGGTTATCATTCCTCCACCAACTGACCGTGGGGCCACCACACCTACTACCCTCTTACGGATCCTTTCCAAAAGGGGGCTTAAGATAACCCTTTGGTGAAATTCATGATGGAAAATATGAGGAAATTAAAAATACTTTGAGCACTATTAAGAACAGGGATGATGTGATTGATGTCAAGTCTCTCAACTTGTTCCCTAATGCAAGTCTACCTCCCAAGTTTCAGATGTTAGTATTTAAGAAATTCGATGGCACTACCTGTCCTACAACAGATCTTACGATCTATAATGGTGCACTCCATCCTTTAGGTATGGAAGGTGAGCTCCTAGCTCAAATTTTCCAACAGTAGCTTTCTAGTGCAACTCTCAAGTGGTTTATAGAAGTAGATTATTTCCAAAATGGACCTAAGAATCTACTAATAATGATTTTGTAAAATAATACACTTATAATGATGAAATAGACATTACGGGAACGGATTTGGAAACTAGGCAATTTCCTAAAGAAACATTTCTTCTTTTATTTCTAGATGGAGGAAGAAAGCCCCCCAAATGGTCAACAGAATAACTAAATCTAAAAAAATTGACATTGTTGTTAAGAATGTGCTCCTTGTGTATTGACACTGGTTGATCACATAGTACTTACCAAGCTTCAAGTCTTTAGTTACAATTGGTTCACGCATCAAAGACAAAATCGATGTTGGATATATCAAGGATGAAACTTAGAGCTCGTCCTCCATATTTAGAAAGATTGCTCATCAAGGGAAAGTCACTTAAAAATGAGGGGGAATTCAGTGCCATCTAGATTTATAAACCAATTCAGATAGAAAGAAGGAAGTTTCACTAATATGGATGGAGTTCTACTAAGTTCCATTTACAAGGAATGTCTAGATAGGAGAGACATCAAGCCTTTGGAACTAAGACCCATGCCCAATCCATTGCCCAAGAAATTCAATATGAATGAGAGGTTCCACTTACACCAGGGACCTAACTATAAAATAAATAATTGTGAGGCCCTTTGACACAAAATTCAAGATCTGATTCACACCAATGAGCTTCTCCCACTTGCTACTTTGTCAAACATTAGCTCAAATCCTCTCCCTGACCATAGTATTAATGTCATTTTGTCAAAATTTGACAAGGGGGATTCTACTCACTTGATATGTGCTATTGTGCCTCTAAGCAATTACCATTATTATGAAGATGACCTACCTTCTTTAGGGAAGTCTACCTCCCTTAATTTCTCTAGTTTGGATGATGAACATTCCTTAGGTAAGTCTATCTAAAATGACTATTGATGTATCATAGACCTAATGAATATGAGGGCTGAGATTGATGCAATCACCAGAAGTGGGAGAGTTGTACAATTAGCTCCTCCTCCACCGCTAGTTAGCCAATTAGTGGTTCAATCCAAGGGAACTCCTGAACCTAAAGTATTAAAGAAGCTCAAGAAAACTTAAGAAAACATCTCAATCTGGAGCTTGATCATGTCATCGTACCCTCATTACGAAGATCTTTTCAAGACTTTGAACCAATGTCAAGCGTCGATAGATATTTCTCCCAAAAATCTGATGGCCTCAATTACAAGTTCTGTAAAAGGGGCATCCATCTCCTTTTTCTGATGATGAAATACCACCTAGAAGGATCACTAATGATGATCTATACATCACTATCATTACCAGATAAAAGACTATTCCTTTGGCTCTCACTGATAATGGGTCTGCTCTCCATGTGTGGCCACTCAAGGTGGCAAGCTGCTTAGGATTGAAAGCCACTGACTTTACTCCTTCTAACTTGATAGTTAGAGCCTATGATAATTCAAAAAGGGAAGTTTTAGGGGTGGCAACTTTGATAGTCACCATGCATCCTACAAATTTTGAAGTTTTCTTTAAAATCATTGATGTTTTTTCTTTCTTCAACTTGCTATTGGGAAGACTGTGGATCCACTAGGCTAAGGCGGTGCCCTTTAGTTTGCACCAAAGGGTCAAATTTTGAATAAAAAATGGTCTAGTCACCATCAAGGCTGATATGATGGGGAAACCTAAAGTCCCAAACACAGTTCCTAATTTAGAGATCCAGCCTAGGTTGCCAGCATTTCTTTTATCTAGCTTTTCATTTATTCAATTCATGAGGCTCCAATAAATTTGACAGAAGCAAACTCTTTAGATTTCATCCCTTGCTTTAATCATATGGTTGGCAACATCATGAAGTACATGGCCTATTTCCCTAGGATGGGTTTGGGAAAGAGCTAATAAGGAATTAAATCTTTCAATGAGTTCACATTCTCCACTCCACCCTTTGGTTTAGGTTATCAAGTGACTGATGAGGAGAATGCTGAAGAAAAGGTCAAAGCAAAGGAAAAGTCTACAATACTCAAAACTGTAGGGGAATATGACTATCCCATGAGGCCCTATTTCAAGACTCTAAATGAACATTTTATGAAAGAAGAAGAGACAGTTCCTTATTATTCTTTTCCTGAACCCTGGGTCTGCTCTATAACTGTTATCAAAATTCCTAGTTTTGAAGTCTTCTCTGATGTAAAGTTATGATTTGAAGACTATAAACCAATCTATTTTTTTACTGAAGAATATTTGGAGAATATGGAAGCTAGCCTTTTTCGAAAAATAGTACTTTCTTACTAGGAGGAAAATAATGACTTGTTCACCTTGATCAAGTCGATCCAGAAAAAGCTCAACAACTTATCTTTTGAAGCTAGCCTCCCTCAATCAGATATGGCTGAGTCTGAACTTAAAAATGACTTTGAGTGTGATTCTGAATCTTCTGATCATAAGTCTGATGATGTAACTAGTCCACTTGGTTTCAACTCTGAGTATGATGTAACTATAGACATTTCCCCTATTTTGATTAATAAAGTGAACAAATTTTCTTATTATAATCCTATATCATTGCTTTCTTTTGATATTCCAACTGATGAATCTGACCTTAATCTCGGAAAAAGAGAATAATAAAATAAATGAAATAAAAGATGCAGTTAAAGAGCCCATTAACACTACCATGCATGACATTCCCAAAAATACATTCATTGCATCTGCATGTTTAAACAAGAATGCTATTGAAGAGATGATCAGAAAGTTTGGGAATTACTTTTCCTGAAAACCAAGTGACATGACCGGCCTTTATTAGAGCAACACCATTCATAAGATTCACACCAATCCAGATTGCAAGCCTATCAAATAAAAACTTAGACGAATGAAACTGGCATGGTCTCTCCCGATCAAGGAAGAAGTGTCCAAGAAACTATCTCACAAGTTCATTGAACCAATCAGCTACCCGTTTTGGTTGGCCAACATAGTCCTAGTGCCTAACCTGATAGTTTCTCAAGCATTGAGAAGATTGAAAATCAGAAGAAGAGTGCTTAGTTCCTTACCATAAGTTACTCAAAGAGTTAGAAGCTAGCTTTGATGACTTATCTTTTCACTACTTACAAAGAACACAAAGCAGCTTCGTTAATGCACTAGCAACCCTTACCTCAATGATCAAAATATGTGGTGGGTTCCTTATCCATCCTATTTTTATAAACATCAAGCATGAACCAAGCTTTCAGTCTCACCACTTGAACATCCAAGAGGTTGAACAAAAGCTTAGTACTATGACATTTATATATATCTTGCAAAAGGACTCTATCCTGAAGGGGCCTCTAAATCATAAAGGAGAACTCTAAAGCAACTGGCCAACAGTTACATCCTAAGGGGAGACATTCTTTACAAGAAGACTTAGAATGGCATTCACCTAAGGTTTATTTTCAAAGAGGAGGCCAAAATAACCATGGAAGAAATTCATGGAGGGGAGGAAGGCACCAAATGAATGGATGGGCTTTGTCACGCAAAATCATGAACAAATGTTACTACTAGCTCACCATGAATAAAGACTATACTCAATTTGCTCAAAAATGTCATAAGTGTCATATTTATGCCAAGCTTTAGAAGCTTCCTCCTTAACCACTCAACCCAATCACAACTCTTTGGCCCTTCATCATATAAGGTATTGACATCATTGGCAAAATCACACCAAAATCTTTTACGTGCCATGAATACATTTGGGTGGCCATTTACTACTTCTCTAAGTGGATAGAAGTTGTGCCCTATCAAGTGCTTAATTCAAAAAGAGTTGATTAGTTCATCAAAATTAACATTTTTGTAAGGTACAACATTCCTTTTGAGATAATCTCAGACAGTGGATCACACTTCCAGAAAAAGGTAGCTGACCTCTTCAAAGGAAAATATACAACACCATAGGCCTTCTCCTTATCGACCCAAACTAATGGGGTAGTTGAGGCTGCTAATAAAGCACTTAAGAGCATTCTTAAAAAGATGATTGGTAATCATAAAGGCTAACACTTACACTTGCCAAGTGCGCTTATTAGGTATAAAACTTCATACAAGTCATATACTAAGGCAACATTGTACTCATTAGTCTATGGAATGGAAGCAGTCTTACCTATGGAGTTAGAAATCCAATCTGCAAATGTTCTCTAAGAAACACAGATTTCTGAACTTGACTGGCAATAATCCTTTTACAACCAACTCAATCTCATTGACGAGAAAAAGTTAGAAGCTCTTCATCAGACTTAAAACTATCAACTAAGACTAGCAAGACATTTCAATGAAAGAGTCAAAGACCACAAACTCTGAAAAGGTGACCTTGTCTTAAAAAATATCAGACAGCCTGTACAAGACCCCCGAGGAAAATTCAGACCTCCTTAGAGTGGCCCATTAATCATCAAGAAGATCATGTCAAGAAGAGGTGTCTTACTGATGAACATCAACAGCAATGAGTTCAGTCATCCAAACAACCTTAACCAGCTTAAGAAATACTACATGTTAGTGTTCTTATTGTATGAGCATGCATCTAGCATCACATTTCTAGAACAAGAACTATGTGTACCTGATTCTCCAAATGATGCCATGTACTTCATTTTTTTTTAAATCTATTGTAAAGGTTATACATAGGCAGCCTTTATGGGTATAGTCTAAAGCATTCAATGAAATTCAATTTTCTCACACTTCATCTGATTTGGGCTCTTTAACATTTGATGCAAAAAAAAACAAAGAAAATAAATTTAAAAAAAAAGGAATGAAACTTGCTAAGCTGAAAACCCAAATAGGAGAATTAGGCAAAAGTCAGGGTGTAACTTGCTTGACCAAAAGTTGAAAAGACGGTCTAGGAAATAATAAAGGTAAGTGTTGGATAAGTATAAAATACATTTTTTTGAGGTCTTATTCATCTTTTGGAACATCTAAAATAAAATATACGAGACAAAAACCACAAAACAAGAGTTTTATTTTCCAAGACTTAGTCTAGACTCAGACTCACTCCTTAATATCAGTCTAAAGAGCATAGCGATTCACTTTCTCCTTGTGCCAACATGCCTCAATCCACCCCTCTATGTACTTTGAAAGCTTGCCATTGTCATCACCTATAATCACTATCACCCTATTGAAGTCTTGAATCCAACCTTCAAGGATGGCTTTAGCCACTTTGACATTCACTATAGAAGCCTCGAAAAGGGGACCATCTAAGGGCACATATTAGTTGCATCCCATCCATCGAAGGATCCTGGTAGCTTGATACCATGTGACTTTTTCTAGACCAAGCAAGTACACATATTTAAGTCCCCAGATCTGTGGCATAAAGTGGTTGATCATATACCAATCGGGTCTCCAAAGCATGTTAGAAGGACTCAACTCCATCAGCCAACTAATCTAGTTTTTTTAGTAGCGAAATAGATAGCAATAGTCCTAGTGTGATACTAGGATGTAGATTAGTCCTTTTTCACAAGAGTTCAGACAATCCTGAGATGGTATCTTAATCAGATTTGAAAAGTAAAGCAAAAAATTCAAAATGGTATCATAAGCATCTAAACATAAATAGTAGTAAAGAAACTAAGTACCATGAGAAGAATGTGACTAATAGTCCAAGGCACTCTTGAGCTATAATAGTGATCGAGGCTCAACAGTATCTCAGCCAAAATCATAGCCACAACAGACTACCTTTCATCCATCTAGGGTATCAGTTCAGCCACCCTTGCATCACCCGAACAAACTAGATCCAAAAAATATAGCCTGCTATTTAACAAAATTCAAAGGCTTTTAACCTTCTTGCTGCCCAAATTGGGTCATCATAATCATCCCAAAACATGTTAGCCACAGCAGGCAGGGTCATTCAATCATCTTTTACCAGACCAGAAGCCTCTTCTGTACCCAAATCTGTAAATTCCTAAATGAATTGAAGTACCTGACATTCTCAACTAGAACAACTAGGTCAATCTCGGGTTCAGATCACAACAAAACAAAAAATTTCTGAAAAGTCTTACACATCTCATCCATGCTAGCTTTGAAAATGAAAATATGATCAACTAGATCCCAAAACTTGATACAAGCATTCAGAAATTTTCAGTCAATCTTGACACCCCTGAGCATAGACAAAGCACTCATGTTATACTTCCTAAGGATGCATCAGCTCACTTGCCTTGCATAATATGACTATAGTATGGCTCTATTTGTGTAAAATAACATAAATAAATAGTATTTTCTATAAATAATTTTTTTTCATGATTTTTTTAGTAAATTTTTTTTCATACGAATGTATATATAGTAGCAAAAAAATCGAGACAAAATGGAGTTTGGAAGGCTAAACATATGTACTAGACTGCATGCACACACGCCAAGTGCTAAGTGCATGAACTAAGTGACTGGCACATGCGCTAGGAGCCAATCGCGTGTGCCAGGCTCCTGACACATGTGTGAACCCTCACACGTGCGCTCCAACCCGTTTGTGATCTTTAGTCCGATTCCATTTTTTCATGGTTTTCATCAACAAAATATTTCAGACAATTAAATTTTCTACCATAAACAAAAATTTCAATTAAAATTTTGCTAAAAAATTTCGTAAACAAAGTTCAAAAAATACAGTAAGTTTTTATAAAAAAATCTATAAATGGGGCTGTGTAAAGTCAAAAGCATACATCTTATGGCTCATCCTCCTTAGATGCCTCCTCATTTGCTGATGCACCACCATCATCACCATGAAGGATGTACCTCTTGACCACGCGCGGCTCTCTCCATCTCTCAGCAACACTCAAAGTCGACAATATAGTGCTAAATGAAAATAGAGCACAAGCATGAACATCATACATGATACTAAACCTATAGAAAATGAATGTCTTAAAGGCTGAAAAGCAAAATCACAAGTGAAAAGTCAAATAATCACCGACAAAAAAGTCCTCAGGTCAAATCGTGCCATGCCGGGCAGATACTCGTTGCTAATAAAGTGGTACCTCATCACACCATTAACATCAATGTAAGAAACATGATCAAAGAAGTAGGGAAGAAACCTCTAAGGTTGACTCAAGCTGTAAGGCATGGAATGCATAGAGGTAACAATTCCTAAAAAAATTGTGCTAGTGCTAGGCATACCTCAATCAGAGGAATGGTTGGCCTGACCATAAGGTCTGTGTCTTGGAGCAGCAGCAGCAACAATCACATGAACATGACCTAGAGCTATAAAAAGTTGGGGCCTATCATTCATCAGACGAGTGGTAATAAACTCTATGTAAGAACCGGGGACAAGGTACTCCTCTCCGAGCTTTCCAACTCTCTAGAACATGTTATACATCAACTCCATAGTATTCCTTATAATGGTAGGAAGAACATTTGTACAGCTAATCACCCAGTCATCTGAGCCATAACCTGATCCCTCAAATAGAAATCCATGGTATCAGAGAAGCCTAAAGCAATTCGGTTATTAGTAGTGGTGATACCTAAGGTAAAAGGAGAAACATCTGTCAGAGCACCATATTTGAAGGGTGCCCACACCACCTAGAAAGGAAATCAATTATCAGAAATCTATGACACACAAAAAGTAAAGCTATTTAGAGTATACCTCTATAATTGCAGATGGAATGCCTCTATATAGGGAAAAGGAAAAGCTAGGATGGGGTCCTATACAAGACTCCTGACTCCACATCCTCCCATTCGGGGGAAAAATCTAATCTCTAGCAATGGTCCTGGGGGCAATGGCAGGAAAGTGTGCAAAATCCAAAAACTACAAAAACACAAGAAAAATTGGCAAAAACAATAACAAAGTTCAAATAAAAGATGAAGAAATATTGACCTCTAAGATAATCAAGGTTGCATGGATGCCTTTCCCTTGGCTCTTCGATAGCAAACCCATTGTTCTATAAGTTGTAGCCAACGGAACACCACCCCAATCATATTGACCAAGTAAGCTTAAGTCCATCAGTGAGGCCATCACTGTCCTTCTCATTATATAAAAATATGGTGGAAAAGATAATCATGAAGCATACTTAGGCACACTAGTCAACAGAGAAAGAAATGGGATTTATCCTCTCTAATAAATCTAACAGCCATGTTCTAGAGACCATCCCTTTAGAATTAGATGAAAGGACATCTCTAAGAAGGTTGTTCAAAGAATGATGGGATCATAAACGAGCATCAAACTCAACCTACTCAGACCCAAACTATATGCCAGTAAGGTAAGACCACTCAAAGGGAGGCATGGTCATCTCACCAATAGGCAGATGGAATGTATTGGTGGTCTACCACCACCTCTCAGCAAGTGCAAAAACAAGTTTCCTATTAGGGAAATGGGCAATGTCTGGACTCATCCAACCAAATAGATGAGTTGGTGTAATATGAGTACACACATCGGGGAAATGATGTAGAAAGCACAACACATCAGATAGCTTGGATATGCCCCCTTTTTTTATTATAATGAGCATCCTAAAGGTAAAATTTCTATCACTTAACTTTCTTATTTTCATGTAATTTTATTTTTTGTGAAAAAAACATAGAGTGTGTAGAAAAATAAAGAGTGGAAAAAAATAGAGTGCACAGAAAAAAAAAAAAAAAAGAAAAATAAAAATCAAAAGAGAGAGAGAAAGAGAGAAATTAAATACAACTGAGAAGCCATGCCAGCTGCTATGCTCTTACCCATTCCGCAAGAGGTCAGAATTTGGAAATGTCAAAGGCTCAATATTTGCCATCGAGGGAAGACAGTCAAGAAAATAAACCAACAATATCTATAGTTCTCACATAATCAGAACTAAATGGGTCAGTAATAGTCGCAACCATAGCCACACCTAGCTCAGCCTCTAACTCTACAAACAACTCCTCCTGAGTTGCACCAGCTAGTATCATTCAAAGAATATTTAGATAGACTATTTCTTAAAAGAGAAAGGAAGGAAGAAGAAGAGAATGAAGATGTAAGAACAAATAAATCCTAAATCCCTTTATATAGGAAAAATCATGGGTCCCATACCATTAATACATTTATGCTTATTAGATCTATCTTTCACTCAAAATGAATCTACTAAGGGGATAGTTATGAACTCATATTTTTACACCATTAAATCTGGTCCTTCAATACAAGCCCAAAGACTCAAATTGTGCTCAAATCAGAACTAAAACGAGCCTAGAAAGTCCAGAAAAATGAACTGAGTTAGACTGGATCGGGACTCCAAACTAGACATGCGAGCTAAGCCCTAGGTGCACAGGCTAAGCAGTTAGCGCATGCACCCAGTGCCTAGTGCATGACCCTGAGGCTTAACGCATGCATCTAGTGCCTAGCACGCATGCTAGTAACCTAGTGCACATGCTCAATTTTCTGATGATCTAGATACAATTTTTCTATAAATTAGACCCCCTACGTAACCTTTTTAGACAACTTTTTCAAACTTTCAAACAATGAACTTCTGCTAAATATTTGCTAAATATTCTACCAATCCAAACCTCTGACGAATCAATTTTCTGGAGATTATTTTCGAACCCAACGGAGACCTGTTCCAGCCTAATCAAACCTTTTAAAATTTAAACTCCACGCTAACCCAAACAAAAGGTAATGTTTTCCAAATGGTAATGGAACCTTTTTTATTTAATTTTGATTAAGCTCTAAAAACTGATTTAGGCATTCTACACTTTCAAAATCATTTTTTAATCTAAAACATAAATGACTAAAATCAATCTAGTTAATCTTTCAAAATTAAAATTGGATTAGCTTCTAATCAAGCACCAACCAACCCACTTTATCAAAACAACCCCCAACCCTTCATGAGAAGGGTGAATGACATGGGGTTTAATTCTCATTCAACGTGACATGCTGACAAACTCTATTAGGTTGCAACTCCAAAAACTATTTTTTTACTTTTTTACTTTCTATTTCCATTTTCTTTATTTTATTTGTACTTTTGTTATCATGCCATTTCCTTTTATTATTGTTATTTCTTTATATTTGTTATTATTGGAGAATGTGTGTCCTTCTTATGCCTTATTGTTAGAGGGATCCCTTTTTTCTTTTATTATTTTATGAAGGGAAAAAGTTTGTTATTATTGGAGAATGTGTGCCCAGTGGAAATGAAAAAATTAAAATTTTGGTTCATTTTACAAGTTTTGGTTTCAAAAACTTATTAACTAATAAAACTATTTTAATTTCTATTAATATCTTTTGTTAAAACCCTTATAATAAAAATGGCTCAAGTGATTATATCAAACTCTTTAATTAAATCACTAGAACACCTTTTGGTCCACATATACACAACACGATTTGATCTTGCCAATTTGTGTAAAAACACATTACAACACAAAGAAGAGTATACATGTATCAAATACTTTTCTCCCTACTTCATTGAGCTCCTCAATCACGAAGCCTCTAACTATCTCACACCAAGCTTGAGAAAGTTTGATGTCCCCTGTACTTGATGCAAGACTTAATCCCTTAAACTCTCTTGGCTGCCCTTTTTCTTAAGTTCAAGTCTCAATACCAAGTTAAGGAACAAGTGAGTGTCTTAAGTTTTGCACTCCATTAGTATAGGTAAAAATCCTAGAATTATGTGAAAGGAGTAGAAGAGAAGGTTCTTGAACACTTTCAGCTCTCTCACACTCAATAGCTCAATATATAAAAATTTTCTTATGCTTTTGGTAATTAACTTAACTTATTTATGAAAAACACTTTTACCTTTTATATGTAGAGATCCTCCACTAACTAGGTAAGTCACCACTCACCTCCACTAACTAGGACACTTGTCATGACCTAATGAATTGCATGAAAACACTCGTCATGATAAAGGCTAGTGGAGTATGAGTTGTCATCCCCTTTTTAGCTAGTGGAAAAATCCTACATAATTAGTTATCACATAACTAATCAATTCTCTTAAGTCCAAGCCCATTTTAAATTTAGTCCTTAGTGTTTTGTATCTCATACAAAATAGACTAAATTGAAATACACTCCTTTGAAATGAACTTCAAGACATGCTAGGGTCTTTATGAATTTAATCACAAGTTCAATTCGATTATAGTTAATAGTTAATTGAATATTTCAATTAAGTATTAAATATAATATCTTTACAAAATACTTTCTCAATATTTTA
>CAOJBK010139057.1:0-10422 GCA_948294925.1 Codiaeum variegatum
TTCATATTTTAGTAGTAAATAATTAGACATTTCATTTTTCATACAGGTTTATATAATCATTTTTTTTACAAAAATAATATTAAAGTCATTTTTATTATAATTATTATTCAAAATTATAAATGCAAACATAATTTTTAAATAAAGTATATTAAATAATGTGAGATAATTATTAGGTGTAATTTTTAATAAGTTTGAGTTTAGTCTGATCATTGTGGTATAAAATTTGAGTCTGAGTTTAAATTTTGGAAGGAAAAGCTGATGTGGCAAAAACTAAGACTTATCATTTGAGTCTTAGGGAGGATGCAAAATATTTTTTTGAGTAAAGGCTAGAGAAAGTGAGAAATCACTCGCTCTTATTTAATAGAAAAAAAAAAGAGAAAAGTTAGAATAAATAAAACACAACTCCAAAGAGCATTTGACAAACAATAAAGATGATGGATGGACATATCAAAAACATCAAATAAGACATAAAAGACTAAAGATCTAATTTAGGAAGAGGGCGCACATTCCGTGAATGACGTCTATTAAGAATTGATATCTTTTTTTGGTCCTTACTATCATCGGAATTTTTACCGTCTTTCGCATGCTTCTTTTTTCTAATTTCAATTATAGTCCAAGCAGTTTCCTCTAAATCAATAGCATCAACCATGTTTTGACATAGTGTGTAAACTTCTGGTTCACTATCATCATTCTCTCTATTAGAGGATTGAACAACAGATGGAGTTCTGCCAAAAGGTGAAATACCAATGTCAACTGCTGCAACATCAGCCGGAACAGTTTCGACCACTTTAGTCCCATTAATAGAAGGTCCTAAATTAGTATCATCTACACCACCAGCATTTGAAGCCTCTCTAGTCTGAACAAAATTATCAATCCTAATAGGAGTTCGGAGAATCGAACCACTTAGCCAACATGGGTCTAAAGCCGGACCATGGCCCAATATTGGGGAGGACACTCCATTCACGGACCAAGAGTCATTCGGATTGCATAGAAAGATTGGAAAGTGACTTGATATGAAGTGGAGACCTTTAGGTCAGAGATCTCTAACGAAAGAAACATCGAATACAAGTAAGGGGGTCCATAAGAGTTCTCGCCCGGAAGAAAATGACAAACTACCTTAATTGCTATAGTACATTGGTACGAAGGAGCTTCTATTGGCACAACACACATTTGTCAGGGCCTTGCCTCCCACGTACACAGCCAGAATAGGTACTAAAGGGTGCCAATAAAAGAGGATATTCTACCTCTTAAGTCAATCATCGCCCACCATATCGCACTATAGTACACCCCTTTTGATCCCACGGTAGCCTTCCTCTCCAAGGAACCTCACGAGTCGTCCGATCATAGGGGAAGCCGTACAAGGGAGCCCTATATAAGACCATCCACACTCAAGGAAAAAGGTATGCTCATCTTCATCTTCTTATTCTCCTTCTCCTTCTTTTTCTTTCTCACCTTTCTCTATAACTCTAAAAAACTAATTGAGAGATATCTTTCTCCATAGCCATAACTGACTTGACCGTCGAAGGGTGATTGCCAAACAATCCATCTGTCGACCATCTGGTGGTCTTTTGTGATTGCAACCCTGTTTAGCAAAGCCCATCAGATCCAGCTTCCTATCACCTTGAGGATTCTACTTCGTTGATTGGGTTCAGACCCATCAATTGGCATTGTCTATGGGGAAGGATTTATTTCAATCCTTAAGGTAACTCCTTTATCAGCAAAACTCTCATCTCTTAAGTCATAAGTTACAGTTGCTACTTGTTATAGGAGAAAATATGGAGAAAGAACCAACAGATACCATCCATGTACCTCTAGGAAATGTGGCTAGCACTTCCCTCAACCCTCCGAACACAACTTATGTGATACCCATACCTGAAAACTTAGCACCAGTCCAAATCCTACAAAGCTTCCCCACCCAAATACTACCTATGGCTCCACCTTAGTATGGTGCACAACCTCCTACCCCAGCCACTCATGTTAACCTGCAAGCTGCCTTACCCCAAACCGTCCAACTCTTGACCACATTACACCACGCCACAAAAGCCCTAGAAAACACTTCACCATAAGACCTCGATCACCCTAGAGACTCAGAAGAAACTAATAGAAGGAGGGTGAATAGGTGCCTCAATCTAAATGGTGAAGAAGATAGGCGGGAAGGTAACAGTGAAAGAGGAGGAGAGTCTGGGGGTCTTAGTAGATTAAGGTCAGTTATTAGGGAAGTAATGGGGTAGAATGCAAGGGGAGTGAAGTTAGAGGGGGAGAGAGGGAGAAGACACTAGAGTCAATAGAGAAAGAGAGAGGGGGATGAGAAGGGAAAGGGTGGATGATATTAGAAGGGAGAGGGAGAGATTCAGAGTAAGGGGAGGGGATAGGAGAAGAAGTAGATCCCTAGAAAGTAATACTAAAGAACCCTCTAGGTGGACTAGGTCAGTAGCAGGTCATTCTGATCGTGAGCAAAGAGGAAGTAATGCGAGGGAATCACTAAAAAGATCATATCACATGAGGGATAGGGCGGAAGGACAGGAGGACATAAGCTAGCACAGACCTCAAGAGATTAGGGATGAGGTATAAAAGATAATGGCATAAGAGATATACCATAAGAAGAGAAGAATATAAGGAGATTTAAACCTAGTGCTGACCTTGAAATTGCCCTTTCTCTCGGCCATCGCAGAATATCCCATGTCGGACAAATTTAAAGCACCAAATGTTAAAAAAATATGATGGTTCAACTGACCCTATAGCTCATATGATGGATTACAAACATGAGATAGAGTTGCATTATACGAGTGATGCTATCAAATGCAGGGCCTTTAGAGGGTCCTTAGAAAGGGTGTCCACTAAGTGGTATGATGGGCTAGAACTTGGAAGTGTTGCAAACTTTGAGAAATCGGCGGGGAGCTTCTTAAGGCACTTTGGGTTAAGTATACCCTCTGAGATGACCATGCAAGCGGAGGGAGAGTCCCTAAGAGACTACTTGGCTCGATTTAATGGGGACACTTTGAGGGTGACTAGGCTCAATCAATCTAGTGCAGTGGAAGCCCTGCAGAATTGTACCATCCATGACAGATACTTTAAAGCTCCCAGTGGAAAAGCTCTGCAAACCTTAGTGGTAGTAATGGCACTTGCACAAAAATATATCCTCTAAGATGAAGCATACAAAAATAGCCAATTGATCAGACAACAGGTAAAGGAGACAATTGTGGAGCCTTAAAAGAAAACCAAGAAGAGAGAGGGTTCAGATAAGTCAGAGGCGAACAGCCTAGCTCAGAAAACTAAAGGGGGACTAAAAACACTTCAGACATCTCAAAACTAAAGGGGGACTGGAGGTAGTTTTTGGCTCATTTCAAAATAGAGACATCTGGCAAAAGCCCAATCCTCTTAGAGGAGATCCGGATAAAAGGGAAAAAGCTCGATATTACAAATTCAATGCCACCCATGGGCATGACACTAGTGAATTCAGAAACCTAGGCTTATCAAACAGGGATACCTAAAGGGAATTGTGAAAAAGGATCAGGTTAGCATGAGCCAGGAAGATAAGAACATGTCTAAAGCCATCCTCATTAATGATGGATCAGTAGGAGATGTGGCCTATCTAACAGGCGGACCATTTGAAGTTGCCCTGAGTCACAATTAGATCAAGGCCCAATCCTAGAAAAAGGAGAAGCTAGAGTATGTGTTCTTCAATGGAACTAAAAGGCTGGCAGAGAAAAAAGTGTGGCAGCCCAGGCCAAGGGCAGACCCTGTGATTATAAAATCCATCATAAAAAATTATATTGTATAATGGGTCTTCATAGATGATGGAAGTTCGGTAAATTTGTTATTGGAGATAGCCTTCATGAAAATCAGGCTAGAAGAGTCCGACTTGACAGAATTGGAAAACTCTATCCGGACATTGGATTAGACAATAATCCCAGTCATAGGGATCGTTACAGTCCTTTTTACCTTGGAGAAACCACCAAGAGAAGTTACTTTGAAGGCCACCTTTGTGGTAGTAAAATCCCCAATGGCTTACAACGTGTTTCTGAGGACGCCGATGCTGTATGACTTAGATGTTGATGTGAATCTCAAGAGAAGGAGAGTCAAGATTTGTTTGCCCGATGGCACAGATTTAGACATATTTGGGGTTCCATAGGAGTATAGCATAGTAGATATTATCAGTAAAAGGTGAACCATGATCCACATTGAAGTTAAGGAAGTAGGAATAGTCCAGATGAATGAAAGAGAGATCCCTCAGAGAACTCAGCCGGTCGAGAAGTTAGAAGATTTCCCTGTGGGGGAGATGGTGCCTCAAAAATTCCTCAAGCTTATTGCTAGCCTCCCAGGGGAAAAGAAAGTAGAGGCTAAGGTTTTCTTAGCCCACAACAAAGCAACGTTCACTTGGGAATCCACAGAAATGCTTGGCATCAAGCCAGATGTTAAAACACATAAGTTGAATGTGGACCCCTTATATCAGCCTATTAAATAAAAGAAATGATAATTTGGGGAAGAAAGACTAGCTATCATCGATGAAGAAATAAGCAAGCTCCTGAAAGTTGGCTTTATCAGAGAGGTACTCTATCCGAACTGACTAGCTAATGTGGTCCTAATAAAGAAGTCTAATGGGTCTTATAGAATGTGTGTAGATTTTATGAACCTCAACAAAGTATGTCCAAAGGATTCTTTCCCTTTGCCTATGATAGATAAACTAGTGGACTTCGCAACAAAGTATGGGTATTTATTCTCATTAGATGCAAAACAAGGGTACCATCAAATCTGGATGCACCTGAAGGATGAGGAGAAAATGTCCTTCATAATAGAGAAGGGGACACATTGTTACACCTTTATGCCTTTTGAACTGAAAAATATGGGGGTCACATATCAACTGTTGGTTAAAAGAATCTTTAAGGATCAAGTAGGAAGGAATCTGAAAGCATATGTGGATGACATGACAATCAAGATCCAAACATTTGAAGATCATATCAGGGATCTAGAGGAAGTGTTTGGAGTGGTGAATGAATATGGGTTAAAGATGAACCCGGAGAAGTGTCCCTTCTTCATCTAGGGGGGAAAATTCTTGGGATACCTAGTAAACAAAAGGGGAATTGAGCTAAATCTAGATAAAGTACAAGACATCCTGGACATGTCACCACCTAAGAACTTGAAAGAGGTCTAGAAGCTTACAGGGAAATTGGTGGTGCTAAACAAGTTCATGTCAAAGTCAACCGAGAAATACCTGTCATTATTCAGAAAGTTGGGAAGAAGTGAAGGCTTTGAGTGGACAGAAGACTACTAGAAGGCATTAGATGACTTGAAAGCTTTCCTAGCATTGGACCAAATTTTAAGCAGGACCCTCTCGGGCAAGGAAGTATTGATATACCTTTCAGCATCACCATATACTACAAGCTCGATGATTCTTAAAGAGGAAGGAGTACAAAGTTCAATATACTATTTTAGTAAGGTCATTCAAGGGGAAGAGTTGAATTATAGGTCAATTGAAAAGGTTGTGTATGCTTTGGTTTTATCTTGTAGGAAATTCAAAGTGTATCTAGAGGCTCACCAATGAGTAGTGATGACAAACCAACCACTCAAGAGAGTTCTCCATAAGCCATAAACATCAAGAAGAATACTGAAATGGTCTATAAAACTAGAAGCACATGTTATCCAATATCATCCAAGAGTAGCCATCATGGCCCAAGCCATAGTAGACTTCATCTTTAAGTGTTCCTTCCCCAATCAGGACACCCAGGAAGAAGAAGAAGGAAAGGAGAAAGGAAATCAAAAGCATGAGGGAGGGACCATATGAGACTTGTATGTGGATGGAGCAAGAAGCACAAAGGAGAATGGAGCTAGCATAGTGTTGAAGAATGAAAATGGAGTCCTCTTAGAGTATGCCCTGATGCTAGAATTTGGGAACACCAACAATATTGCAGAATATGAGGCTATGGTAAAAGGCCTAAGCTTAGCCAATCATCTCCAAGTAGAGACCTTGAATGTGTACACCAACTACCAGTTAATGGTGAGACACATCAAAGGGGAGTACAAGATTAAAGAAGGGGAAATGACCTTATACAATGGATGAGGTAAAGTAGATAGTGGAACAGATGAAAAGTAAGAGGGTTTCTATGAAATTCAATAAAATTTCTAGAAATGAGAATGTGAGGACCGATTACCTTAGCAAGTTAGCAGCACAACTGTTAGGGTTGTATGCCCTAGAGATTATACTTTGTCTATATATTTGTAATCTTAATCCATTAATGGCAATTAATATATGTTTTCATTTAAATGATCATTTTCATTTTAGCGGATGACATATATATGTTCTATAAGTACTATGTAAGATAATATATTCTCAAAGAGTTTGGGAATATGGAGACAGATTCTTTTTGTCATAGACTTTAAAGTAAGTTCACGGTCATAGGATTATTGATAGGAACATTATTATTTTGGAGAGACCTTCACTTTGTTGTCATCCAGGATAGGTGTAGGATACTTAAATGATATGGAGGTAGTGAGTCTTAAACTACAGACATATGATGTCGTGACAACACGTGGACACTCATGAGATGAGTGAGTCAAACAGTGATAATAGATGATAGGCACATAGGTTTTATCCACTAGTCAATGTCTGATCATCTAGATTGTAATTGTGCATATAATCCTTACACTTGAGGTGACATGTTATCTAACATATTGGTGTCTATGGTTTGTTACTGCTTACAAACCTATGCTATCCAAGTATTGGTATATGGCATGTGGTGGCCATAATAAGTGGTATGTTAAGATAAGTGATCTCTAAGAAAGAATTCATTAACTTCGGTAAACAAGGAAGGAATCCTATGGCTTCTGGTTGTTCTCAATTCACAAATCCTTGGCCAAGGTAGTAAAGATTTACTAGAAAGAGTTTTTAGTAAGAACCAGTTTATCAAGAATTAGAACTGGATAGAAGTCATATGATCTAGCATAGAGGATTTGACTATTCCAAGACCCTAGCTAAGATCAGGAATCCGTAATGAAGGGATTCAAGTGCATGGTAATTATAATCAAGAGGTTTATACAATGTCAACGATATAATCACCGACATTCATTTCTAATTAAGTAGTCGTGACATGTTATGTTAGATGTCGCCCACGACTTATGGGACTAAGTATGAATTGTGGATTCCATACTTGGTGGAAAGAAAAGAGTTTTGTTTATCCCATTGCTAATTAGAACATGAACCTAGTAAGTCACACATCATAAAGCATTTCCCATGGCTTGGGATCTAACCATATTAATAATTGATTAAAGAGTTTAATTAATTATTAACAATGATTGAATTAGACTTGTAATTAAATTTACAAAGATGCTAACATGTCTTGAAGTCTAATGTATAGAGGGATTAATTCTATTATGTCATAGTTTGTATGACATACAAATGGGTATGACTAAATTGATATGGACTAAGGTAAATGATAATTAATTTACATGAGATGTAATTAATTATTGGCTAAAGTGATTCCTACAAATAACTTATGCTAATCAAATTGATTAATTGACTAATTGATTAGTCAATTAAGTCAATTAGTTACTAGCACAGGTAACCTATCTTCTTCACTAACTTTTCCTTAATTTAAGGAAGATTAGGTGGAAGAAGTATGGGTATAAGAAGTGGGATTGTCATCTTTTTTGCCTAAGTGATTTGAACATCAAATACTATTCATCTTCTTCTCCATTAAGTTAGAGAGAGAATCTCTCTAAGAGTTAGAGAGAGAAAGTTTAAATCAACACACCATTTTAGACAGAGGGAGTTTATTTTTGAAGAAGATTTCTTCAATTATAAACTCTACTTCTAAATCCTTGAGAAGGAGTTTGTGTAGGAATTGAAGTCCAAACAAAAACTCAATAGTCTCAAGTTTTCAACCAAGAAGTAAGAACCAAATATTTGGGTAACCAAGAGAGGACAAGCTATTTGAAATAGACAAGGAGACACAAGCTTCCAGGATCGCTTTGGTGTGAGTCGAGCTAGAGGCTTCACACTTGAGGAGCTAAACGAAGTAGGGATTTAAGGTATTTCATACATCTAATCCTTTCTTTGTTGCTATTGTGTTTTGCACAATAATTGGTTAACTATCCTTGATTTGAATATGGGTCCAAACCTAGGTTTAGGTATTCATTAAGAGTTTAATGAATAACTAAACTAACCATGGTAAGAGAGTTTTGGCATGATAAATGATTTTATAAAAAAGTTTTTAAAATAAAAAATTGAGTCACATCAGATTTTTTGATATGCTTTTTTGCTTCCACTGTGCGGCTAGTATTTCATCCTTCAAGTGGTATCGGAGCCACCCAATTAATTGTGCAAAATCATGGTTGTGTTGTTGTGTTTATTGGTCATAATTTCTTTGAAAAATGCTGTACAAACATGTATCACAGTCTCTGTCATGAACCGTGAGAATTGGAGTTACATTTCTTAAAGAAACAGAAGCTTCTCACGGTGTCTGTCATGGCCTGTGACACTGCCTGTGAGAAGGTTCTGTCTTTCATGGTCTCTATCACTGCCCGTGACACTAACCATAAGAAGTTGGATCATTGGAAAGTGAGGACGATATCTTCTCACGGCCCATGACACTGCCCATGAAAAGGACTCTATCTTTCACGACCTCTGTCACGGCCCCCGTAACATTGGCCATGAGAGCACACTGCCTAATAATCAAGCCTCAAAGAGTTTGGGATTTTTCTAAGCCTTTAAGCAATGTTTCTAATGAAAATAATTGGACTTCAAAGATGATTTTAAGTTGTTAAAATCATGAATATGTGATATTCAAGGTTTGGAAGAGTTCCAAAAGGTTGAAGTAACTAAACACATACCTAATGTATAAGAGTTATATATTGTTGTTATGTGTTTGTCATGGCGTGAACGGATGATCATGGACTTTTAATCCAATGAATGAACCTATGGGGTGTGTAATATTCTTTTATTACATGTAGGTTTGTAATTAAGTGTTAATTACTAGATTAGGTTTTCAAGTTCATTAAGTCTGTGAGCTATCTTATTTTATAATCTCGCCTTGGTATGTCAAGGATATGTAATGTACACAAGAGTTATGGATATGCAAGAGTAAGAGAGGGGTTCAACCCATAAAGATGCCTAGTGGGAGCATGAATAATAGAGTAGTCATGAATGCTTGTAATTTGATAACCTAATTAACTTTACTTGTTCCTTGTGGCTAGGAATTGAGATCTTAAGTCCATAATCATGCATGTGTTTATTAATTGTCCATTTTATAGATATGTATGAGATATATATTAATCATGAGATGCATGTAAAATGGATAATGATTAAAGTGAGACCAAAATTAATAAGGCTTAAAATCTTCCAACTCAAATATTAAGTTGTGGATCTCTATTGGAGCAATGATTCTTAGAACATGTATCTTAAACTTGTGTCCTTGAATTCATTGTATAGCATGAGATGTTGTGAGTATGAGATACATTGTGTGTCAATAACGAAAATGAGCACCTGAGCCATACAATGTTCAAATCATCATACTCACTAGTCCAATGGTTTTAACTTAACTAATATGAAAGGCCAATAATGACAATGTGTACTTGAGGCCGGAAGTATTAGGAGCCGATAGATTGAATCTCACAAGAGTTGCTTACTTGTAAGAATCAATTCCCAATAAAGACAATATGCATCTTGAGGGAGCTGATGAATAAGAGTTATTCACCTTGCAAGATTTCAATCGACCCATTAGAGATTCACCCCAATGGAATCTCTATTTTCTATTTGAAAGTGTAGGATTTTCCAAATTAGTGGGAGTGACATTTTGATTAAAGACCAAATCAATATGGTGATTACATTCATATATATTTAGTACTAATTTCAATCTTATTATTTTTTGTAATACATTCTGATAATATGAGTTCCACCTACTTGATAGCTAGCATTTTACATGAGAACAAGCTTATTGGTAATAATTATGTGGATTGGTTACAAACCTTAAGCTTGTCCTCTCTTATAAGAAAATGGTATATGTGATCGATAAACCATTTTCTGGTCCTTTTCCTCCACAGGCTTTGGATGAGGAATAGGTCACTTGGAAGAAGTGGCATGATGATCACTTGTCGGCAAGGTGTATTGTGCTTGCCTCCATGTCCAAAGAGTTACATAAGCAACACGAGCACATGGCTGAGGTCTCTGACATACTTATTCACCTTAATGAGCTGTATGGTGAGATGAGTAGGTTCACTAGAAATGAGATATCTAGGGAATTGTTTCGGGCCAATATACATGAGGGAGAGGAGGTTGGACTGCATACCCCTAAGATGATTCGTTACATCGAGTCATTAGAGAATTTGAATTTCTCCATGGATACGGATCTTCAAATAGATTTTATCCTTCAATATTTCCCACCAAGATTCAATAATTTCATTATGAATTTTCATATGAATAAAATTAAA
>CAOJBK010139314.1:0-11486 GCA_948294925.1 Codiaeum variegatum
AATCTCAATTTTTATTTCATTGGACGCAGATACCATAATTAATCCAAAACCCAATTTACCAAAGTGAACCCAAATCCAAATAAAAAATAATCTAGAAATTTTCTTAGAAAATATCTTGATATTTTTCCCTACAATTCTAGACGTTTCTAAAGAAAATCCTAACATTTTTATCATAAAAATTTTAAATTACTCTAATACCTTAAGCCTTATCTTTTACACTCTAATACTAATTTGAAGTATAAATATCACTTATCTAAAAACCTTGGAAACTCTCTCTCACACGAAGTTCAAAAGTGGTTGTCTTCATAGTGTTCTGTCTGTGAGCTCACCAGTGGCCAAGGCTGCCAGTGAGCCTTCTTCCATTCTTCTACTTTTTCTTTTCTTCTCTAGTTTTCAATTTTAGTTTCAGTGAACCTTGATCTCCCTTTATTTCTATCGCCTTAGTCAGTTTTGTCCTTTGATAGTGAAGAAATGCGACAGTCTCATTTTTCTATCAAAATCCAAAGGGTGATATTTGACATGTTCTTGAAGAAAATGGCAGATTTAACGGGTATTGAGGGAAGACTGTTGATTTTCTTTCCGGTGATCAGTTTCATTGGGATCTTAGTGATCTTTTGTCCCATGTTTCACTTCTCTCAACTTCTGACGACCAGCATTGATGGCTTATTAGTTGCCGGAGATGGGTTTGGTGGTATTGCAATGACATGGGTAAGCTTAGGATCCCTTCAATATCAGTTCAAGAAATTTAGTTCAGTAGTATCATTATTGTTCTTCTCCTTGTTTCTAATTATGTCTTTTTCGCTCCATGTCTTATCGGAGACGGGGACGAAAGATGCCGACGAGTAGGAGAAGTTGAGGACTCAGTGAAAAATAAAGATAATTTCTTTTATTATAAGTATAGATGCTGAGTTTCCCTCTAATAGGAATTGTAAAAGGAATTGTATTATAAAAAGTTAGTCTTTTACAAGTGTGCTTTCTGATTTAATTTATCTTGTATTTGTATTATTGAGGGCTTTAAGCCTTCTTTAATAATGCAAGACTCTTAATTTCAAAAAAAAAACCTTGAGAGGGCCTCCTCCTCCTCCTAATAATAGCCTCTATAAAAATAGCAGCCTTTTTCTAAAATTGAAAAAATAAATTGGAAAGGAACTTCTCAAAAAACAATTCACAAAAAAAGATCTATTTTTATCTGAAAAATGGCAGCAGCTGAAAATAGAAAAAGAATAAAAAAATATTTTTTACCTTCTTCGTTTCTTCTTTGAAAAGGAGCAAAACCCTATCCTTCTATAAAATAGAGCAGAGGTAGAAAATGAAAATTTATCTTCACTTCTTTTTCCTCGTAAAATAAAGGCAGAGAACGGAATTCTCTTCATCTCCTCCATCACAAAAAAAAATCATCATCTAAACCTTTGAAACCAAACCCATCTCCTTAAAAGCTCTGCAAATTGCTGACGAGTCCAACCACCATTGCCACCATCTTCGACACTGCATGCCACAACTCGACCTAAAACCTTCATCAAAACACCACCTCTCTCCTCCTGAACCCTTCAATCACCAGTCCTTTAAAACCCCCCATCGTAACCGAAGCTTAAAGCCTTATCTCAGTCTACTAGCCATCGTTAACCTCCATCCACCTTTGCTCCAATGAATC
This sequence comes from Codiaeum variegatum, assembly GCA_948294925.1. Taxonomy (NCBI): domain Eukaryota; kingdom Viridiplantae; phylum Streptophyta; class Magnoliopsida; order Malpighiales; family Euphorbiaceae; genus Codiaeum; species Codiaeum variegatum. The sequence goes on from CAOJBK010139314.1 coordinate 1,652, forward strand.
ATAGTAGAAGCAACGACAGGAGCGAACTCGACTGACAGAGTTGACAGTAACGAATGACCTCCATCTCTGGCGACAGACTCAGAATTTGACGAGCATCAGAGAGTCATTATGACTCCATTTGTTTGTAAAACTTTAATATATTATCTGATTTGTTATGATTTCAAATGATTAGATGATGAGACTTTTGATTTTTATGGTTTTAAAATTTGGTCTTATTAGTTTCCAATCACTGCTAAATGCTCCTGGATTGAAATGTCTTGATGCTATATCTTATATTGGGTCCTTATAAATTTTGAAATCGAGTCTATTTCTACTGTTGTGATGGTTGAACCCTATCACTCTTGAGATCTCTTAATAATTGATGCATATCCTGGTGTTCTATTTTTTTCTATTCATGCTATATTTGTTGCTGCGTCGTTTCATGATATTTTTCTCTGTGAATATTCGGTCAAGCGGAAGTTAGTTTGATCTTTAATTTTGAATATAAACTGGAAGGGATATGAGATGTTGGACATATGGATTAAAATTTTGATATTCATTCTATGAATTGGGGCATTTTCTTCGTAATTCTGTCTGTACTGTTGGGATTTTTCTGAACATTTACTGATGCTACTGCTGAAAGTTAATGAACATGTCCTGCTGCCATGTGAGGGTTCTTTTGAGATTGATAAATGTTGCCTTTTTATGAAAAGGGACAATAATCAAAAAATGTTTTTATTCATGCTTAGATTAAGTTTAATTAAGTGTTATTTAGGTGTGTATTCATTAGTATTTCTTTACATATTCATTATTTTGAGTATGAATGTTGTAACACCCGACATTTTTTCAACCTTAACTTAGATAAAAAAAATGTATTGATAGTAATATTTTAAGTTGGAATATATGTGCAAAGGTTTCTATGAATTGTGAATATGATTTCTCAACATGATATATGGTTTATTATTGTATTTAGTTCAAAGAGTATGAATGCAAAGTTCATAGTTATGAGATTCATGTTATCATTCATATAAATGCATGAGATTAATATGGTTACAAGTGTGTGTATGACACTATTCTACACCAATGTGAAACTCCCATGAATTCATATTTATTTATATTTTGAATTTCTATATTCCAATTCACTTTCTCCCAAACATGTTGATATCTAGAATCATCACCCCTTAAGGGTAAAAATATCAATTTCCTTACAAGATATTTATTAATAACTAATCACCTAATCTCATGACCTTCTATCTTCTTCTTGAAACTTTCACCTTAAAAATACTCTCTCCACACCTTCTTCATAGAGTTCTAATAAAAGGAAGAAGCAAAATAGGAACTTTAGTCAGATCTTGTTAACTTCCTTCCAAGTTCTACCTTTTAAAACCTATATCTATGATTTAATCATCTCTTTTCTATTCATCTACTTCTTGTAAAGACTTGGCTATAGTGTTCTTGAAGGGAGAAGTTTTAAATCTTCTAATTCCTACTTATGTTCTCTTTGTTTCATCAAAATCCATCGAGATTCATTTGGATAAAATACTCTACTCATCTATTTACTTTTTTACCCATTTCTCATTCTTTTTACTTCATCTAGGATATGGGTAATTGCATAAAACTGCATCATACTTGTTGTTCATGAAGTTCGAAGGCATGAGAATGCATGAAACATGATTCTTGATGAGAATTAGAGTATGATTTTGATTAAAGAACCCTTAGGAAGCATTTTAACTCTTTAGGGTTTATATATAGAAATTGTTCATATGACTCAAGTGTATGTTAATGATTTGATTTGAGTATGTTAATGATTAAAATTTACAAGATTTATGTTAGTAGATTGGATCTTAAAAATGAGAGATTTAAAGATTGATTTTGGAGAGAAGTCAAAACATGAAAGTTATAGATTTATGTGTTCTTTAAACACCTGTAAATAAGTTTTGGCAAATCCCTTATATCCTATGAGATATGAAACTCATAGTAAAACTAGTATTGTTCATATATGAATGACAGACCTGAAACTTATGAGCATATTTGATGACCTTTGATTGTGAACTGGATTAGGTCATCAACATACAAAATGTTCCTTTATGTGTTAAAAAACTATATATAAAATTTTATGATAATTGGATGCATGATTTATGAGTTATGGCCTATGCAAATGACATTGCTATCTCTGCATCTGAGACAAAATTGAATTTAGAAATTCATCATAAATTTTTTGTTTGGTATTTTGGATTGAATTTCTGATAATATGTGCCTTAATATGTTTATTTTGATTTCCAAAAGGAATAATCTTTATTGGACTCAGAGAACTTAAGATATGATAGATTTAGTACAAAATGTCTTATGAAATTTTATGAATATTTCCATATAAAATCTCTTAAGAGTTTGTGAGTAAACGTGAAACATTACGAGTTTGATCAAATGCCTTGATGAGCATAATCATTCAATGTTATAATGAATGCATGTGGTATAGTGTGATGATTTCTTACAAGTGTTAGGTGCTTAATTCATAAATTACATAACATGGGGCAGCGGTAGACTAGCATAGTTCTATATATAGAATCAACTGAATAAGAACTAAATCTTAATTTATGGTCTTTTAGAGCTAGAAGGTGGTGCAAAGCATTTTGAGGAATAATATCTATTGGAGTCAAGGTGAGTACACAAACCTATTTCTCATTACTATTGAAACCTCACTCCACCCTTCCTATGGCAATTTTCTAAAAAACTGAAATGTTACAATCTTTGATTCAACTCACCAAACTCTTAATGTTATTGAAACCAAAATCTTGAAAAACAATGGGATTTATTTGTTTAAGTTATTAAAATAAATGATATCCTACTATTATCTTAACAAGCCTTTCTTTTATAATTATTAAATCTTTATTTCTTCTTACCATGGTCAAGTTCTAAAAATTAAAATATTGCAAAGTTTGTTCCGAGCTATTAACCTCTTCATTGATTCAAAAATTGAAACATTGAAAGCCATGAAACATATTTATTCAAGCCATTAATATACTATTATATTGATTTATTTATCATAATTATTATTTTATTGTAACCATGATACCCAAAGAAAAAAATTCTATATGATGTGGAATAGCATCATAGTTGTGCATAGTTAGAAGGGCCGATGGATAGACATAGTGTATCCACCTCAACTAGAAGGGGCGATCATAGTCATGGGGTCTGATCAACCTCATGACTTTACATGTTTTGGGGTAGGAATTTGGCATGAGGCACCACCCTATTTATATGTGTGGGAAGCAATAGCTCCCAAATCATGTAATTATTATTATGATTTCTACTTATGATTTGATAACCCTTTTTCTTAATGAGAAGTAAGAATTTATAATCCAAACAAGTATCCTATGCTTATTTTATATGGTTCTTATAAAGATTATCTTTTCATGATTTCTAGCCATATATAAATATGCTTATTAAACCTTCTAGGCTATGCAAGAACTAATTTGTTTAATATTTATTGTACTTACTGAGATCATAAATCACACTTTTGTACTCTTTTCTATAACATTTCAGGTTCTACAGAGGAGGGTAGAGTTTTCCAAGCTCATTGATCTTCGCATGGGTGATAGTTCATCATTGTTATACATGTATCAAATGGATGATATATCTAGATGGCTCCGAATGACCTATTGATAATATTTCACATTAAGTAAAGTTATCTCATGATTGTAACCATCATATGATTATATTATGATTATGGATTATGAAGTTTGCTTATGTGATTATTATAACTATGATAAGTAAGACTTTATGAACTATGCATATTTGATTATTGTATTGTGTTGCCTATACGGGTTACTATGATTGTTATGCGTTCCACGGGTTGGCATGACCTTATGTCATCCCTAATCCTAGGATCATCATACCCCCATCGATTTGGGTCATGACAAAGTTGGTATCATAGCTTGGTTCAGTTTAGGTCTCACTTGGGACTTATTAAGTTACAGGGACATAAGGTATAGGTGAAACTAAGGAGCAAAGGAAGAATTCCTTCAAATGTTAGCTGCATTCCATCATTAAGAAAGATTTGCAAAACCCTTAGACTAATAGTGTTCTATAATTATGTGCATGTATTATTACTTATGTGATTGTTATTTTTCCTTGAGATGATGTGAAGTACGAGATCGATGTGACCATACGAGACATATATATGGATGTGAAAATTCAAAGAAACTGCACAAGAGTATGAATCAAGATCGTGTGAGTGTTTGTCAAGGACAAATAACAAATATGACTATGAGAGGGTTACCACTTTTCATATGATTTAACCTATAAGAATGTGGTTGGCTAAATCTTGATTACATGAATGATCATTGTAGTTATAGAAATTAAATTGGAAATTGTATTAATGACATACTTTGTTTGACCATGCATGATAATGTGAGTAAGAATTTCACTCATAAGTGATTGCATAATCAAGTTGAATTAATGTTATGAATGAAAGTGATAAGTTTGATTTGCATCAAGGCATAACCCTAATGATAATATGTACATGAAACCAAGTTACAAGTACTAAATCATACTCTAAATTGCATATATATATATATGAAATGTCCATATGCATTGAATTATTTTTATAGTATGAATCGAGGTTTACCATCCCTCATGAATGACCTAATTGGGTAGTATCAATTAAGATAAGATATTCAGTATCGATTCTTGAGTTTGTAATATGAATCCTTTCATGGAGATGAATTCATTCAAGAGAGGAAACATGTCTTCTAGAGTTGAGATTAGCATAGAATGCTCATTCCAAACAAGTTTATAGTGATGCATTTTCAAGTTTCCATATTTGAGGCTACATAGCCACTTAAAGATAAACCTAAGATTTTGTATAATGTTAAGTGGAAGAGTGGGCATTAATGTTGAATGAGATGAGGCATAAAATAGACTATAGTAAAATGGTATGGAATAGTAAGGGAACTAATGATAAGCTTGAGAAAAATTTAATAGATACCTTATAAAGGAAACCCAATAAAGAGTAAATAGAATAAAACAAAGAAACAAAAGAAAGGAATGTTAATATGAATGAAAATATTATAAAAAATAAATTAAATAGTATTAAAGGGATATATGTTAGAGAAAGTAACCAAGGTAGGTGGTGATAAGCTAATATAAGATCAATGAATGGTCTTAGGACTAGATAATTTGACTAATCACATAAAAACTTTGTGTTGTTGACATTAGTAAGGTGGCATAGGGGATAGTAATCTAGAAGGTGTATGGAATGGTAAGGTTATGAGATTACAAGGAATAAACATATTGTAGGAAAGAATAAGACTTAAGAATTTAAGTTGTAACCTTAAATCACAATGAAATGATTACTATAGTTATAGTGGTAAGACTTGAACCAAGAAGAGTTTAGAATTGAATTGGTAGAGGGTTGAACATGGGAGATAGAATTGTTTTATTATTGAGGTGAATTGGAATGGTCTAATGATCTATGTGGAGTTTTAAGGAAATAAGAATAATGGAAATTTTTTACGTTTTGTGAGTGGATAAGGAATATATATGCTTTGTAAACACATTTAAAGTATCAAAGAAGAACTTTGTATATGGGAGACATGAAATTTCTCAAGGAGAATAAAAGATAGGATACATACCGAATAGGATGAGATTACTAATTAGAGTACAAGATATTATTGTTATCTGAAAGGTACAAGATGAGTGTCAAATAGTGGTAGGATGTAACATGATAAATAAAATAATTGTAAAGCATATGGAGTTTGACATTAATAAAATTGTATATGTTTATATTATTAAAGTTAGTATATAAATTGGTGAACAATGACTTAATAATTGCATAGGATAATAAGGACACAGGACTATAAAAATATGTAATTCATGATACAAGGAAACCATTATCCATGAGATTGAGTGGCTCTTAATGAAACATGAATAGTGGAGTTTGATTCCATTGGAATGAATTATTAAGTCATTATTGTATAGACATAGTACGATAAAGTTAAGATCATATTTTTTCATGAGTTAGACTAGTTTGATGATAAAGTGAATATTTGGAGTCTTTTAGGTTAGGAAACTACAAAGATATTTGGAATAAGAAATTTATATGTAATAGGAAAAAGGAAACACATAATGGTTAGTTGTCTAAATATTATAAGATTAAAGCTAAGCATATAGAGTGAACATATGTTTTAGAGACACCACTATAACAAATATGGAAACCACCAGAAAATATGAGAAAGAATAAAGGAGTACCCTACCCATCACAACCTGATATTTGTGATATCCGATGTTCAAAGTGAGAACTCTTGAGGAGTGGTCAAACTAAAGGATTCTAAAAGAGTAAAGAAATGAGATATTAGAAACCCAGTAATGTAAAGAATAAATCAAATAAGGGAAAGCATAAATCAAATAAGGGAAATGAGAATAGACACATACAACATTAGGATAATCTAGTTTTAAAGCTCTATGCATAAAGAAGGAAGAATTCTTAGAGAATATGTCAATTAGAGCTTAAGGCACCATCTTTAGCACACTGAAGTAATGGAAATAATAATCACTATTTTAGATTGCATTAGATGAACTATTAGCCAAGGATAGAACCTTTATAATAGTCTAGGAAAGATCATCAATTACAAGCTATTGTACAAAAGGCAAAGTCCTTGGCATTCTTTTCTACCTTATGACTACGCACTAAAAATCTCATGCTTACAAATGAGGGTACAATTAGATAATGAGCAACAACAACACTAAAGAAGATAATATCATACACAAATGGAAAGAATGGAGTATCACCAACAAGGACAACCAACACCTTTTGATTTCTACCTAAAAATAGATTCTTAAGAGGGAGATGAGTCAGTCACATCATAGTCACATTACAACTGCAAATTAGAAGTGTTGTTAGCTTCATTAACATCTTCTTAATCATGCACCCAATGGGTCCAAAAGTGATAAATGGGAGCAAACCTATCCTTGATGATTATTATGACACTTAACTCCTCCTACAGATGAAAATTTTTTACATGATTTTATTGTTAATTTCTTTGTTATCTTTAATCTCCCTATAACATTTAATAGAGAAGATTCTCATGGACATCAACTGACTAACATTAGTAAAAGATTCATAATAAGAAAATGTGTAAGTAGACTTCAAGTACTTGATATGGTAAGTATGAGTTCAATGTGTTTCCTTTTGGTTTCATCAATGCACCAATAACTTCTATGGATTTCATAAACTAAATCTTTAAGTCATGTTAGATTCACTAAATACCATTTGTAAAGGAACTAGTAGAACTAATTGAATAATGAGAAAGATCATAAATGAGGAACTTATAGTTGGCCTTCACACATTTTCAAGATAACTCATTATTGATATACTTGATTTAACAAGAATAAGATGTGGATCCTAAATTATGAAAAATTTAATGGGGTAGAAATAAGCAAGGCATAAGAATGTGAACTTATAAATGGAGGATTAGAGGTAGACATAAGCTATGTATACCTAATGTAGATGGGATTAGAGATAAAAATCTCATAGAAAGAACATCTATTGTCATGTGGTACTCATCTTAAGGTAATTAAGATGTAGCATGAATGGAAGATAACATACATTATGGCATAATATACACAATTATATCTTGATAAGATAGTAAGCTTATATGGTGTCCTTATGGATATCACTTTCTATAAAGGCATCCAAATTCTTAGTAAGGTTTTTAAAGAAATTACATGAAACCTTAGGTGTTCGCTTGGATTTTAGCTCAAAATCTCATCCTCAAATAGATAGACTCTCTAAATGAACTATTCAGACCTTGAGGGAATTTCTAAGAGTGTAAGTATTAATTATTGGTGGTACCTAAGATAAGAACCTTTCATTAATAGAGTTTTTCTATAGAAACAATTCCTTTCATCCATTAGTGTGGCATTATATGAAACCCTATACGGGGGAAGTATCATTGGTTAATTAGTTAAACTTAAATTGGTGATACAACATACAAAGTTTCCTAAGGTACTCAAGAAGACAACTAAAAAGGGTGCTACTCATTCATGAAAGACTCAAAACAAGTTTCAAATGTCAAAATAACTATATATACTTTAGAAGTAAGGTGGTATCCTTCGTTATTGGGGATCATGTGTTCCTAAAAGTATAATCAAAGCAAGGTGTCATGAGATTCAACGAGTAAAGGAAATTATCTACTCGATACATTTGTCCATATGAAATCCTTACTAAACTCCACAAAGTCTCATATAGACTAGCCTTACCACTAGTGTTATGGCATATACATCTAGCAATTCATGTATCTATACTAAGGAAATATGTAGCAAGTCCATCTCACATTCTCCAAACACAAGGTATAGCACAGAGAGATGAGCTTACCTATGAGGAAATTCCAGTGAAGATCCTTGAAAAGAAAGTTCAAAAGTTGAGAAAAGAGATATAGTCATAACCAAAATTCAATGACGAAACCACAACCTTGAGGAATGTACTTAGGAAAGTGAAGAAGAAATGCAAAAGAAGTATCCTCATCTCTTCATTTCTAATGGTAAGTATTATGGAATAATTTGAGGATGAATTATCTTATTGGGGGGTGGGGGGAGGGGGGGTGGGTGGGTGGGTTGGGGTGGGGGGGAGAAGAGAATTAACACCCTATATGTTTTCAACCTTAACTTGATAGATAAAAAAAATGTATTAATAAAGATATTTCACATTGGAATATATGTGCAAAGGTTTCTATGAATTCTAAATCTAATTTCTCAACATGATATATGGTCTATTATTGTCATTGGTTCAAAGAGTGTGAACGCAAGGTTCATAGTTATGAGATTCATGTTATCATTCATATAAATGCATGGGATTGATAAGGTTGCAAGTGTGTATATCTGTGTGTGTGTGTGTGTGTGTTTGACTTATCATTCACTTGAGTGACACCATACTACATTGGTGTGAAACTCCCAAGAATTCATATTTATTTATTTATATTTTGAATTTCTATATTCCAACTCACTTTCTTCCAAACATGTTGATATATAAAATCATGACCCTTTAAGGGTAAAAATATCAATTTTCTTATAAGATATTTTATTAATAACTAATCACCTAATCTCATGACCTTCCATCTTCTTCTTGGAACTTTCACATTAAAAATACTCTCTCCATATATTCTCCATAGAGTTATAATAAAAGGAAGAAGAAAAATAGAAACTTTGCTAAGATCTCTTTAACTTTCTTTCAAGTTCTACCTTTTAAAACCTATTAGACACAACGTGTAACACATGAAGATCATTGAATTATTAGCAGTGTATGTCCTAGAGCTTACACTCAGCATGTGAATGTAAATGAAAACCTAACTGCCTTAAGTATATATGTTTTTTAACTGAAAACATTACTAGTATGGAATGTATATATGTCCCTTAAGTATACTATAGGGAATCTATTCTCAAAGAGTTTGAGAATATGAGTGACATATTTCCCTTTACACATATGCTTTAAAGGTCATTCATGGTCATAGGATTATTGGTAGGGCCGCCATTAATCCGGAAGACCATCACCTCTGTTGTCAACCATGATGAGTATTAGACACTTATTGGTAGGCAGGCAGTGAGTCTCATATTACAGACATTTAATGCCATGACAATAAGTGAGAACACTCATGAGATGAGTAAGTTGAACAGTGACATTAGATGATGAATAATTGGGCCATTACCTACTAGTCAATATCGCATCATCTAAATTATGATTGTGCATATAATCCTTAGACTTGAGGTGACATGTTATTTAGCATATTGGGGGTTATGGTTTGTTACTGCTTATATACTGATGCTAGTCTTCTATTGGTATATGGCATGTGGTGACCATAAT
>CAOJBK010139796.1:0-11687 GCA_948294925.1 Codiaeum variegatum
GTTTGGATTTTAAGTTCATAATAGAACTAAGTATGGTTCATTCCATTCAATTATTGGTTTCTCTCTACTGGGATAGGAATAGAACTATTGCTCAGGCAAAGGAATGTAGGTCTCACTGGAAATCATAACATAAAGAAAGGCAATATCATATATTTAAACAAGGTCATTAGGTCATTCAATATAGAAGGACAGAAAATAGTGTTAGTTGGTAACACGATAGATCCATTAAATAAAGTTATGAATCAAACAACAATTAGACTTTCATCTTGAGAAGATAAGTCTTAGATACTGAACTAATTAGATCTATATTAGCTACAGTGCAAGTGGGAGATTATTAGTAGTGCATGCCCTAAAGCAGTATACACATCATGTGATTGTAAATATAAACTTAATTGGCTTTAAGTATATATGTTCTTTAATTGAAGTGTTCCTTATATCAAATGTATAAATTTCCCTTTGTCAAATACTTTAATGGTTGTTCATGATAATAGGATTATTGATATGGACATCATTAATACGGAAGACCAACACCTCTGTTATCATCCATAATAACAATGAGATACTTATTGGTATGGAGGTAGTTAGTCTCATGCTATAGACATGTGATGTCGTGACAACATGTGATGTCGTGACAACATGTGGACATACTAATGGGATGAGTAAGTTGAACAATGACATTAGATGATGGATATATGGGTCTTTACCACTAATCAATATCACATCATCTAGATTATGATTGTGCATATAATCCTTAGACTTGAGGTACCATGTTATCTAACATATTATTGGCTATAGTTTGTCATTGCTTACATACCAATGCTACTCATGTTTTGGTATATGGCATGTGATGGCCATAATCAATGATATGTTGCGATAAGTGATCTCCAAGAAAGGATTCATTAACTTCAGTAAACAAAGAAGGAATCCTATGACTTCTAGTTGTTCTTGATATGCAAACCCCTTGCCAGGGTGGATAAGGTTCACTAGAAAGAATTTCTAGTAGGAACCTAGTTTATCAAGAGCTGAAACTGGATAGAGGTCATTTGATCTAACATATAGGGTTTGATTATTCTATGACCCTAGTTAAGATCGAAAATCAGTAATTAAGGGATTTGAGTGTACACTAATTATGATTGAGAGGTCCATACAATGTCAATGATATGATCACCGACATTCATTTCTAATTAAGTAGTCGTGATATGTAATGCTAGGCATTAGTCACGACTTATGGGACTAAATATGAAATGGGGATTTCACATATTAGGAAAGAAAATGAGTTTTCTTTATCCCATTGCTAAGTAGAACATGAACCTAGTAAGTCATATGCCGTAAAGCAATCACCATAGTAAAGATATAAAATTATATTAATAATTAATTAAAGATTTTAATTAATTATTAATAATAATTGAATTAAACTTGTAACTAAATTTGCAAAGACTCTAGCATGTTTGGAAGTTTAATTCATAAAATTTTTATTTCAATTAAGTCATGATTTGTATGAGATACAAACAAAGAAAACTAAATTGAAATAATTTGGACTAAATAATAATTAAGGTTAACCACGAGATGATTAACTTAATTCACATTTAATGTGATAATTATGATGAGTAGAGATTCTCCACTAACTTGGTCCATTTGCAATAACATTTATGAGATAAGGGTATTATGAACTTTTAACTAAAAGTCAAGAGTTGACACTAGTCAACCATAGCCAACATCTTTCCCAATTGCACTCTACAATTTAAGGAAAAGGAAATGAAGAAAGGTATGGGTATAAAAGTGAGTGGAGTACATCATCTTTTGGCCATTTTCATTTTCTCCATTAGAATAGAATTGAGAGAATTTCTATTTGTTAGAAATGGAGCTCTCAATCCATATTGAAGATGAAGCAAGATTAGGCAAATTGAAGAAGAGTTCTTCTATTTTTTTTTTCTACTTCTTCTTCTCACAATCTTGTTTATGAGATAAGCAAGATGGATTAATGAAAAGGCAAAAGGGAGAAATTTCCTTCTAAAAGTTAAAAGTGAAATCGTCTCTACCATTATCAAGGAGAATGTAATTAAGGTTGAAGAAGAGTTCTTCAAGAGTTCAATTTCATTTCTTATGATCTTATTTTTTCAGAAAAATAAGTCTTAGTGATGGTGATCAAGAAAGTCCAAACAAAAACCCTAAGAGTCTCTCAAGGATTAAAAAAGGAGCTTGAACCAAATTTGGGCAACTAAGGAGAGGAGGTTCAAGCAATTCAACAATTCAATGGAGGTCTAACCTTAGTGATGCTTGGTGTGTTTAAAGTAAAAGACTTCACATTTAAGGAGCTTAATGAAGGATGGCAAGAGATATTTATTGCTTCTAACTCTAGTTTGTTTACATTGTATTTTGCACAATAATTGGTTAGAGAATCCTTGTGGAGTTGTGGTCCCAAATATTAGGACTATGCAAGTTTTCAAAGTGTTTGAAGAATTGCCTAAACCTATTTTATTAAAAGAGTTTTAACAAAGATTTAAAGTTTGAAAAGTTTTTCAAAATCGAAACATTCAACTTTTCATTTTTGCTTTCGCTGTGCAACTCGCTAACTCCTTCACTTTATTGGAGATGTGTGCTCTCTCTAGAACCAAGCCGGCTAGAGGAGAGACTCTTATTGTTTTTATTTGGTTATTTTTCTTAATTATTGTCATTTATGTAATATTATATTCATTTATAATTATAAATGCTATATTTTGCCCATGCACCATATTAAAATGTAATGCATACATTAAAACTTTTTTTAACCAAAAAACTTATGATTACACGCCAAAACTGTTAGAGAATGAACATTTTTTTTAAAAATTAATTTTGTATCGATCATAAGTCTTCGAATCCATTCTTTAGTTGAGGCTTGTGTCTTTTCCATTAGCATCCAAATGATATTTTTATGGAGTTAAAATGATTTCTTAATCACCTTGGAAACAAAATATTTTTCTAAAGTATTAAGTGACGACTCTCACACACACAATGAACCTAACAGGCTAGCCAAAAGGGATTTTCCTCACGTGAGACTCGGTAATCTGACCCCTATGGTTGGTTTCCTCAGGCCGAAAGCCCAAGACAGGCGTGGGCTCTCGGATGCCAGGGCCTCACAACTGGTGACTCTACTGGCGACATTTTAAAACTGACAAAAACAAAGTAGACTATTTTTGATACAAATACTTTTGACTCAAAAATCATACGGAGTTAGTTTCATACATTACTTCACATGCACTTTTAATTCTAGGCAAGCAAGGATAGAAAGTAACATCAAACGAACTTCCATTTTTGAGACTTTTTTTTTTGTTGAGATTGAAATCATCTAACCCAAAGTTAGAAAATATGGCTATTGATAACAATAAAATTTGATGAAAGCAAACGTAATATTTTTCTTTTATAAAAAAAAGTAAACATAATGATTAAAAGTATATATTTATAAATAGTTGTTTTAGTAGACTTTTAATTGGAAAAGGAAAAATGAATTTATATAGATTGTAATATAAATTATAAACCAATTTCATATTAAATTCTAAAATATTAATATTAATGATAAAAATAGAATCCCAATACTAATCAAATTAATATAATGAATAAAAGATTTTTTTTTTGAGGAAATGAATAAAAGATCTAAGTCCAAAATTGTAGTTGTATAATAATAATAATAATAATAATAATAATAATAAAGCCATATATATATATTATCGTGTAGGATTAGAATTGTAGTATTTATATAGCATTATTTTTTAAGGGCAATTTGTGAATTTAAATACAACAATACAATTTATTTAATAATAATAATAACTTTCATATCAACTAAGATTAACCTTTTAAATGATATTTTCTTTTCGTCGATGGTTTCTATACTTAACTTACATGTAGAACCATAATCTTAAATTTTCATTCTCTTTGAAATTCAATAATATCAATTATTTAGTTATCAAAATTTAAATTATTTTTCATAATCGAATTAACAAGAGAGAGAAATATATTAACATAATATCAAAAAAGAGAGTTTATTATTTATATATATTTATAGAAAGTAAATTTAATAGAATTCAAATAGAAAAAGGTAATGTATATTTAATATAATTCAAATTTCTATTTACATTTTTATTCTTGTTCTAATAATAATTAACATATAAATGTAATAGAATTCAAATAAAAAAAAGATAATATATTTAATAAAATTTAAATTCTTATTTATATTTTTATTCTTGATCTAATAATAATTATTGGTAATGGCATCAACATCACTATTAATCATTCTTTATTAGCTTAATATTATGGTATTATTAAAATAGTTATAATTTCATTCCATCCAATAAATTTGAGTTCTAATAACAATTATATACCGTATATGAATTTTAATTTAGAATTATTAATTTTTATTAAATTAATAATGATTAATTTAAAATGACCATAATAATCTAATAATCAAGAAGAATATAGTGAGGGTATATCTATATTTTTGTCAATCACCCTTCTAAATGAATTAAATAATAATATTTAAATTATAAAAATCTAAATCAAATATTACCAAATAAAATTTTCATAGAATTATAATAATTAATTTATAATCTTTTTCAATCTTGATCCTTAACTATTTATAAATAAAAACATATAATCAATTAGATATAAAATGATCAAGTACCTTTATGATAAACATTGTCCTCTGACTCAGATAGATATTCAAACAGATCAATCTAAAATTTTTTAGAATTATTTTCAGTTGTCACTATTCCATCCAACATCAAGGTTTATGGTCCTTAGAATAGTAGGAGTATCATCTTCTTGGATTGGAAAAGAAATCATTAAATTATTATCTATATACAAATTTGATGATGATACTGCTAAATAAACATAAAAAAGTATATTGAAAGTGCAGAAATTTATGAGTTGTGTGGCCTAGGTGGCTTGTATAAACAAATTGCAATTAAAATATTTTGTAGGGAAGAAGAGTACTGATGAAAATTGAAAACATACAACCGTAAAAAAAAACATTATACACGTACAGTATGGAATGTTCCTATTCCAACAAATTCCTATTTCTATGATATCTCTATTTTTATTATTTAATTATTATTATTATTTATATGATTTTTTCCTTGTTGTTATTATTTAATTATTGTTATTATTTCTAAAATATTTTTTAACTTTTTATTTTAATTCATGATAATTAATTTATAATTATCATAATAATTCCATATTAAGAAGTTAATTATTATCATTTGTATGATTTTTTCTTTATTCTTCTTATTATTTATATAGTATAGTAAAATAATTTTTTATTTTACTTAAATAATAATTAATTTATAATTATTATAATAATCTCATATTAAGAAGAATAAGTGAGGATGTTCCCGTAACTTTGACAAACCTTCCTATATTTATCTTCTTTTATAAGAAATTATTCTTTTAAAATAGTTTTGCATCTTATTGGGTTTGTCTGAATTAAATTTATGAGATATATTCTTTTTA
Source organism: Codiaeum variegatum (assembly GCA_948294925.1). Taxonomy (NCBI): domain Eukaryota; kingdom Viridiplantae; phylum Streptophyta; class Magnoliopsida; order Malpighiales; family Euphorbiaceae; genus Codiaeum; species Codiaeum variegatum. The sequence continues at coordinate 5,482 of CAOJBK010139796.1, forward strand.
GGAGATATAATCCTATTTGAAGAATATCTTTGTCTAATGATTATTCTAAAATACACCCTATTGGACTTATTTGGATTGGATTTTTCAATCATGGTATGAACAATAGATTATAAACAATGTCAGCTCCAAAGGCCAAGCAACATAAGCATAGGTATGTAGTCTTCAAATAAAGAGATCTATTTTTATAAAATTTAACTTTTATTTAGTAAAAAATTATTTTGAAAAAAATAATTTTAGAATTTTATTTAAAAAGTTTTTTATATGAATTTTTTGGTTTAAACAAATTTTTATTTATTTTACTCTTTCACTTTATTTTTTATTTACCCTTAAAAAAAGTATATATATATTTTTATTTTTGTTTATAGAGTTCAAAGAGTGCAAGAGATTGTACTGTAATTTTGTTCTTAAATCAAGAATTTATTAATTTAATATTTTAATTACTTATTGCAAAGTCTTAATTACACATATAATGATTTTGGACAAAAATGTTCCCTAAACTATACACTTAGAGACAAATAAGGACAAATTAACTTTTTGAGACAATTTAGTTTCTAAACTTACAGTAAAATAACAAAAAATGATAATAAAAAAATTATAGATATAATTACCCCTACACAAATATGATAAATTAGTCTCTTAATTTATCTATACTACTTATTAAACTAATGTCTGAGGTGGTGTCAAAATTTTGAAATGTCAATTTTAACCTACTATATATATATATATATATAAGGGTAATGATGGTATTTTATTTTGTTTATAAATTTAAACTAACAAAATAACGTAATCTTTAAAAAAAGACATATCTTAATTAATTTATAAAATTTGAAAACTTGAAAAAAAATTAATTAATTAATAAAAGTAAAAAATGATAATACATTTGTCTTTTTATTGTATTATTATTTGGATTAATGTGTTGACAAAATTAATAGATTTTTTTACTAATTAATTTAAAATTTTTGAAAACTTAAAAAAAAAATGAATTCAACTAATTTTAAATTTATTCAAGTGATAGATAAATTTCTATCACTTGAATGTGATAGATAAATTTCTATCACTCTTGAATAATTTAACACAACATAATCTAATATTAAATTAAGATTTATTTTAAACTTTTAATTGTTTGGTTATCCAACATTTTTAACGCCTAAATGAAGCTATAAATGGAGTGATTAGTTTATTGCATTACTTTGAATTTTTTTTCCACCGTCAGATGCAACTATGTTAGCTCCTCATTTTTCTTTTCCTCTTCATGCCACTTATGTATAATGTATTCTATTTTTCTTTTTTTTTTTCAATTGTACTTGATCTTTCTTTTTTTTTACGTGTTTTATTCATGTTGCAAGTTTCCAGTTTGGTCACCATCATGTGGCTCCAGTTTAGTCATGACCATGGTAATGGCTCCAGGTGAATTTCACACTAGTTTGCTTTATTTTATTTAATAATTAACTTTTTTATATTTTTGTGTGTTTCTTATTTCCTATTGATTTTACCATTAGCTTTATCTACTTTGACTTTATTTTAAAGATTTACTAGATTGAGTTCAATTTAATTTTTTTAAAATCTAATATAAGTTTTTGTCATCACAGTGCAAGGATTTTAGGGTTCTATTCTATTGATGAGTTCCCTCAATTGCATGTATAATCCCTGTCTATCATTTGACATTAAATAACAATATTGTCACCACTTTTTACTGCTGCAAATTGATCTCACTTTCTATGTTGAGTAATAGATCAAGTCAATATAAAGTGTTCAATCGTATTCATTGTATAAACAAAAAATAGATATTATACTTGATCTTAGCTAAATGGCCAAGAAAAATATACTTTAGTAAGTCTTAAAAACTTTCTTTTATACAGTGACTTTGCTTTCATCCATTTTATGTTTATTATTGTGGAATGTGGTTTTGTATTCATGGATTTGTGTTGGTGCAGCTTGGGTGCTCAAGTGGTTGTACATGTATAAAAAGGTTGGCATCTTTTTTATTCACAATCATTGTAGATTACTCATAAATATCAAGTAAATTTTAATGATCTTAAACATAGTGTACTATGTGGTGAAATGTGATTATTGTTATAAATATATATTCCTTACTGTAATATTTCAGCTATATTTTAACTGATGATATTTAAATGTGGCCACTTGATGATTATATCAATTTGCAAGAAATAGGATATTTTAATAAAATATTAAAATTTTAGGCATTTTCATGGGTGAAAAGCACTGGTTATCAACTAACCTCTACTTGTTTTCCCATTTTGATCACTAACCTTTATTTTTTTCATTTTAATCACTAACCTTCTATTTTATTGCACTGACAGGTCACTAGGAGGTTTTATGACTAGAAATATAATGTGGCATGATACGTGTCGACAAGGATCTGACGTGGCATGCCACGTGTCTACTAAATAAGCATGCCACATCATATTTACGGCTATGAACCATTCTAGTGACTTGCTGGTGCAATAAAATAGAAGGTTAGTGATTAAAATAAAATAAAAAAATCAAAGATTAGTGATTTTAGTGATCAAAATAGAAAAACAAATAAAGGTTAGTGATCACTGATACTTCTTACCCCATTTTCATGATTACAAAATGTTAAATAAGAGACATTTGGACTAAATATCAATCAAAACTATGTTCTACATGCTTTAAATACCAAAATGCCAAAATTTCAGCATAATTGTAGTTGTTAGCCTACTCTTTACTTTATTGAAGTATTATTCGCACACCTACACGTCATATGATAACATTAATAGACAGATTTAGAGAGGAAAAAGGTTAGATGGGTAAAAAAAGTAAAATGAACATTATGTTGCCTCCCTCTCTACTAGGATTTCCTTTGTCATTGTTCTCTCCTTCATGGGTACTTTTAGTGGCTCTAGCTACAACAGGAAGCCTCAATCTCATTATTTTTGACACGTCTCCTTCATTTACTACTAATTTTATCTTTTAGCCTAAGTAAATTTATTATTCAAGTTCTTTTCTATCTATTTTGTAAATTTATTATTTAAGGTTCTTTTCTGTCTATTTTGCTACTCTCTAGTTGTGGAGTTTTATTTGTGGTAATCGAAGATACCAGTGGCTGATGATTCTTGCTCTTGATATGGGAGTATCTTTGACTGTAGCTGGTAGTGTTTATGAGATATGTTAATTGGGCTTGAATGGTGACGATTGAGGAGTTGCTTTTGTTTCAGATAGGGCGTTTGACTTTTAGAGGGGTTATGAAGATCTAATCTTTGATTGTCGTTGAGTTTGTGAATTCTTGGGTGAGGTGATTTGTCCGACTTAGTTATGATCGTTCAAATAGACAAAACAACTCTTTCGTATATGGGTTCATTTTGCTGGCTTTTGGGTTTTAAGGGTTGTGCCATAAGTGCTATAGTAGGTATGAGTTCTAATTATGTCGAGACAAGGCAACAACGGTTCATCGGTTGATGAAAGTTTCTGATAGATTTTAATGGAAACAGAAAATCAGACTTCCAAATGTAATAGATTATTAAGTTATTATTGTTGGTTGGACCTTGAGCTCAATAATTTTTAGGCCCAATTAGATTATGCATTTTGATATTAGATCAAAATTGTTTCTGTATAGCATGTCAATATACTGTAAGACTGTACTCTTTCAGCTCACAAATATTAACTTAACACACAAAAGCACAATAATTTTAATAAATCAGTAATATGCAAAACTAAAAACGAAGTAATAAAACTCAAATCTAAACAAAAAGGATTAATTAATAAATTAAAGAAGGTTGTGTAAATTTGCCTTGAAAGCATTTGTTTTTGGCTAAGATAAAAATTTATGTATTTTTGAAATTTTTATTCCAAAAGATAAAAATGTGTCGGATTTGTGGTATTTTTCGGATTCAACTTTATATTTTAGTGACATGTGTCGTTACCCCAATCGGTTACCTATGCAATGTTCATACTTACGTGTTCATTTGTCCAGCCCAGACTTGACCTCTTTTGGTCCATGAAGATGGCCCAGTGAACTTAAGAAAGGTACCAGATCATTCAAATTGAGTGGAAAGCACCGGACCGAACAATAGAGGACCGATCTGTGTCTTCCTCGCATAGCACAACACCGCCATGGCTGGAGGAGGTAAGAGAAGACCTAACAAGAAGAATAAAAACAACAAAAACGAAATTGGCAGTAACATAAAAAGCAAGTCGAAGGGAATATATTCATCATCATCATCTCGAATCAGAAACCGAAACTCTCTTTTTGTGGAAGGCGGAGCCTTGTCTGATTCGCCTCTCAGCTCTTCCTTTCCAGGTCCCCATTTTCTCTCTTGCTTTTGTTGTTATGTTTATTTGGTTGCCGAGAAGGTTTAACAGAATTATTATCATTATTAATAAAGCGAAATTGGACAAAAAACTGGACAATTTTAAGATTGAACCATGTGGAATTTAAGATTATTTCGTTTTTTTCAATTGAAAAGCAAAGAGAAGCTTTATCCGGTGAATTGTAGTAGTTTTTATGTTTTATTTTGGTTATTCTTCTATGCTTTTGCTATTGCATTGTAGGAAGGAACTCAAATTTGCATTCCAAGTCTGCTTCAAAATCAAAATCAGTTTCTGCTTCTAAAACTGGAACTCGCAAATCTGTTGGGAATTCTTTTGGTTATAATTATCCTTCTGTTGAATTTCAGGTTTACATACCTCTTTGCTCTCAAGCTGTTCTAATCAGGAATTGTTTTTTCAATTATCACTCTAAATATATCTGGTGTTTGTTGTGTTGATGAAACTAGAAATGATGAGAGAAACTAATTAGCCAAGTCTCACCTGGTATGGACACTTGGGCTTTTTCGACAAAGTTGAACTAAAGCTTGAGTAGATATCAAACTAACACTTAAGGCAAAAAAAAAAAAGATATCAAACTAACACCATATGCTGTAGTTTTATCACGAACTTATTTGGTTTTCCTTTTCCTTAAGGTTATATATTTATTTAATTAAAATACTTTTCATTCTTAACTCAAATGTTGATTGTTTCTTCTTATTGTATATTTCTAAAAGCTCCTTAAATTGTTTGCTTTCGTAGAAAATAATTAAAATTTATTTCTCCTAGAAACCATATTTCTGCCAACTCCATTTTGATTGGCTCACATGGTGTAGTATATATACTGTTTCCTTATCAGCATGATCTGACCCACTCAAGGGTATGAAATAAAACATACATGTAAACTTTATGAAGATTCACTTGCCAAGTCGACAGTGTAAGTTATTTGGAGTGCAGATTCATACTGTACAGTGATCTACTATCCATCTGGTTGAGTCAAGGTTAGGAATGATCTCTTGCAAAAATATTTATATCAACCATACACTTCCAGAAAAAGAACCCCAAAAAAAAATAGTGGGATTTGTTTTAGTTAGTTCTTCTGCTCATCATTATTATCTTTAAACTTCTCTAAATGGAAGATGAAGTGAATGTTGAAAGTTAGAAAAGATTTTCGATGCAAAGTTTTAATTTAGATATTGATATTTTACAGGAGGGTTTGGCCAATGAATTATCTATTGGGGACAATAACAGAGAGAATTTAGATGCATCACAGTCCATCACTTTACTTGATTCCAAAAAGACCCAGATAATTGCATATTTAGATGAAACACCACCTCTGAAGACCCATAATGTGGATTTCACTTATGATTACAGTTCAAGTTTTGTGCTTGGTAGTGATTCACATAGAGGATTAGGGTTTTATGATGAATCTGGGACAACTTCTGGTGCAATTGGTTCATCCTCAAAACAGATAGAAGAAGAAGAAGGGCAAGAAGAAGAGTGCTTTGGTTCTTCATTCTCTAATAAGGAAATGGATGAGGAGACTAGCAATTGTGAGACTGGTGAGGAAATGGCTAAACAAGTCCCTGTAAAGAAGAATTCTGGATTTTTGTCAATTGCAGGCATCAAATTGTTCACCCAAGATTTATCTGATGGGGAAAGTGATAGAGAGTCACAAGATGGTGAAATTTCTGATTCTTCTGAACTAGGTGAATCAAGTGAACTGTCTGGATGTGATGTCTCTGGGGACACTTCTTCTGACAGTGATTCGGACATTGATGAAGAGGTTGCAGAAGACTATTTAGAGGGTATTGGTGGGGGTGACAACATTTTAGAAGCCAGATGGTTGGCAGAAAACCATTTTGATGACTTTGATGAGGATAATTCGCCATCTAGTGATTGTTTTGATGAGACTCTAGAGA
>CAOJBK010140696.1:0-15037 GCA_948294925.1 Codiaeum variegatum
CTTAAAGAATATTTATACTAAAGCCAGTTAAGGTTTTCATTTACATTCATATGCTGAGTGTAAGCTCTAGGGCATACACTACCAACATCCTTTTCATACCTTTTCCTTTTTGAACCATTAGAACATTAGTAGTTGTTTTAATGTTCTGTTCTACAGTTTTCACATCCCATGCAATTCAACAAGTGATTTTTCCATGTTATGCATATTGTAGTTCATGACAAACTGGTCATAACTAACTAGCAAGGATTGGAGAATAAAATCAGTGACCAACCCTTGGTCCAACTCAAGTCCAAGTTTGTCAAGTTGCTCAATGTAGCCTTTCATTCTGACAACATGAGGACTTACTGATCTCTCATCAGTTATTTTGCCATTGACCAATGCCTTGATGGTGGTGTACCTTTCTTGATGGGCTTGCTCAAGGTACATATCCTTGAGTTAACCTATAAACTCAAGGGCCTCCACCTACTCAAAATCCTTTTAGATATTTGAGTTCATGGTCAAAATCATAAGGAAAGTGACATCAACTGAGTCACTAACACGCTTACTATAAGTATTCCTTTGGGCTATAGGGGCATTTGCAGCAGGTTCATCAAGAATATGTTGCTCTGGGACATAAAGCTTCCTTTCTTACCTAAGAATAATTCTTAGGTTTCTGAACTAGTCAATGAAGTTAGTTCCATTCAATTTTTCCTTCTCAAGGATTGTTCACAATGATAGGTTATTATTGTTGGATGCCATCTACATTACATATGCAAAGTATAATTAGCAAATTAATACATTTAAAGAAAAAGGTATTTAAATGACTCCCACTATTTTTATGAAATTAATAACCCTCAAAAATTAATTTGAATATCACAACATTTGTATTTCATAATGGGCCAAGATACATATTTCATCTAACTTTAAGTAAGCTTTGGCTTAACACTTAAATTAGATTATTTAAGTAGGTAACTCTTTACCAATTACATCCTATGTAACTCTTGGATAAATATGGGATCAACGTCACATGTCCTAGCTCATTAAATCCCATCTTATGCTCTAGGCCCAAAACCATTTTGATAGCCTAATTAAGTCTAACCAATTTAAACATATGGATAGCACTATTATCCACCATGTTTTACTGAGATGATCCAAATATCCTATGATTTGGCAAAACATATATTTGTGGCAATTAAAGTCTTGACATGTGTTTAAATCATGGTAAGCATTTCAATGACTTAATTTATGTGAGAGTTTTACTTTTATATTATTATATTCAACCAATACAATCATGCATATATACATACACCGCATCATATACACGTATGAAAAAGCATAGTATAAAATGTGCCATAGAATAGCCAATATGAAGATTAATGGTCAATCCTAGGTGAATCTTCATCTCTATGAATTTGACTTGATAATCACGAACGGGCTCCATCTTGGCTTGATCTCCATTGCAATTAAAATATATATACATTTAACTATTATAAAATATCAAAATAATAAATTACAATAAATAAAATAACACGCAGGTCATATTTAAAATTTACAACCCATAATAAAAATAAATAAGAAAATCATCCAATCTTATAGGTCTATTAAGGGCTATGTTTTGCACCATGCATATTACACATAACACATTATAGAAGGCTTTTGCACATACTTTAGTTAGATGGCTCCCGAGGATTCTAAGAAGACTACCTTCTGAAGGCCTAAGGGGCACTTTTATAACAAAGTGATGCCATTCGGGTTAAATAACGCAGGTGCTACATATCAGCGAGGCATGACCACCATATTCTAAGACATGATGCATAAAGAGATCAAGGTGATTTATATCGACAATATAGTGGTGAAATTAGGCAAAGGGGAGAATCATATTATTCCCTGGGTCTTTGAGAGGTGTCGGGCAAGAGCCCATTGAAATGTCCCTTTGGTGTTTCAGTTGGTACATTTTCGGGATTCCATCAGAATGGCATAGAAGCATAAAACTTCCAAGTTTACTTAAACAAGTTTTACCCAAAACTCTTTTAGGGTCAAGGGGCAGCTCCCCTAGCGGCGATCCCGCTAGCCGGTTAGTAAGTAAGGGTCAAGGGGGAAGTGCCCTCGAAAGGTAAAAGATTTATCTAACTCGTTTGAATGATTTGGGCCTGAAATTAAACTATTTCTCAATTTTAATCTCATTGAAATTGATACAAACAGTTTAACCCTCAGTTGTTTAACCCTTAAGCAAATCGCCATAAACAAAAACTATTTATCTATGATAAACTTGTATTTACAATATTTGTTTAATCTAAAAACAAACCTAATAATATCATTATTATGATTACATGCTTATCATACAGAATTGTCAAAACAATTAATGATATTAATCAAATTTAATCTGTCAGATCTAGATTAGTCACATTAATCATTTATGTCATTAATCACATTAATCAAATAGTTTCAACATTTTGAAACAGATCAACAAAAACCATGTATTCAATTGTAGCAGTTTAAAAAATGACTTTTGAACATATTAATCGTGTTCTTTCATATCACGTACTATAAACACAATAAATTAATTTAATTGAAAATCCAAGTGGCTATGATACCACTGTTAGGTTTAAGGGATCATGCATAGCAGAATAAATTAAAATAAATTCCTTAAGACTAACTAGGATCATGCGTTCAATTAAACCAATTAGGGTTTCATGTGTTACCTTAATGCAGTGATCAAGAAATTCATAGAAAAGACTAGATTATTCTCAACAATGTGGTTTCTCCCCTTCAATGAACGAATTACTTTTAGTCCTTCACTTTACAAATAATAAGTATCGAATTATAGGTGTTGCTCCTCGAATGAACACCCTCTGCTAGTATCCACACGAACGAATGAAAATACTTAACTTTAGTGTGCTAGCACCTTTTTGTTTTCCTCAATAATACATATGTTTTTCTCTAAAAATAGCTCACTACACTAAACCCTAGTTTAATATGTATTTATACTAATTGTATTTTTAGGGTTTCAGTAAAAGGAATCCTTAACCATTAAGGATATCTTATTTAATTATTTTAAATTCATTTTTATCTAATAAAAATGTATTTAAATATTAAACATCTTTTTACCGTAGAGAAAAAATAAACTGATTTATTTTAACTAGTGAAAATTACTATTTAGTCTTTAGAGTTTGATCAAATTCACCAATTCATCCTCTGATTTTGGAAAATGACATAGCGAGTCCCTACGGTTTGGCTCCGTCTAACTACTTAGTCCTTATGTCCAATTTTAAGGGTATATGCTAGCATATTCCGTTTAAAAAATTAATTAAAACTTTAAAAAAGTAATTTATAATACTTAGACTACCCTTAATAAAGACCTCTTTTCTCTATATCTCACTACTCTCTTCCTTATCTCTTTTTCTTTTACCAAAATTTTTTCAATGCCCATGCTTCTTTCACGCTTTTTTCTTTTCTTCCCCTTTTTTTTATTATATTTTCCCTTTATACTTGCCTACTTAACACTCTCTCCATGGTTTTTTCAAGAATAAATTGAATATGCTTAGGGAGAAGAAAACAAGAAACTTTTTATTTTAAACAAAAAAAAAAAAGAAAAGCTTTAAATGAAGGAAATCGTGGGCATTTTTTGAAACTTGGGCATAGAAAATTTGAAACAAAATTGAAAAATCTCAAGTCTTCTTTACTTTTTGAGTTTCATTGTTTCAAGAGATTGTTTTGAAGAAATTTGAAAGATTAGTAGCCTTTTTCTTCTTTTTTTTATTAAGAAAAAATTTTGCTTGAACTTTTTTTTTTTTAATTTCTTTTAGATTTGAGATTACCCCATTTTATATATATATATATATATATATATATATATATATATATTTCAACATTTAAAATAAACCATGAAATTAGAAGAATCTACAGATTTTAATAGATGATTTCGATCTTCATGTCTTACTATTAATATAAATAAGAAAATAGAAATTAAAAAAAAAAGAATTCGATAAAAAAAAGAGAAGAAAATAAATCATAAAAGAAATGAAACCTGAGATAATTAGATTTATAAATTCTCATTGTCAATTTAAAGTTGTTTATCTTTTCATCTTTGTTCTTTTGTGTCATCTTTTTCCTCTCTTTTTTCATTTTTTATATTTTTTTTTCAAATGCAATTTGTTTAAACCAAGACAAGAAAGAGATCTACAAATTTAATTTCTTAAAAAATTAGAAAATTTTGGAGAGACATTCATATGGTCATTGTAGATTTTCTTTCCATTTTCATTTTCTCAAATTAATTTTGATTGGATAAGTACAATTAGTTTTGATTGGGAAAGTTATTCACTAAAAAAATTGACTAGGTAAATAAAATTGATTGTTGAATGAGAGAAAAAACTAAAATGAGAAGATTAATTCTAAAACTAATTGAAAAAATATTAAATGAATAGATGGTATACATTTGAAAATTTAATTGTTAATAAAGGGTATATTGGTCTTTTTATGTTATTTAACGGAAAATTTTAACGGAGGGACTAAGTAGTTGGACGGAGCCAAACCGTAGGGACTCGCCATGCCGTTTTCCAAAATCAAGGAATGAAGTAGTGAATTTGACCGAACTCTAAAGATCAAATAGTAATTTGCCCTTTTAATTATTTATCTAAGTCAATACATATGGTCAAATACACTTAATTGACCTAGGGCATTACACTAGCAAGAACAGTTTAAAGATATCAAATCTACTAGTCAGCTAATAAAGTAAATATGCTTTTCAAAAGGGAAGGTTCAAAGGATTATACCTACCTATCCTATGCAGAATTTAACCACTGAATTTATCACTAGAGTTTTGTTTTTCAAATTTCATTCATATGGGGGATTGTTGGATAAAACATAATCTTTAATGTATTTTGAATGAAATTTGAGTTTAACTTAGTTTGTAACTCAATAATTAATTTTAAAGAGTTTTAAATTAAGTATTTATTTTAAGGGTTAATTACAAAAAAAAATCATGAACTTTAATCAAATTTACAATTTTGGCAAGAACTTTAAATCTTGGCAAATCAGTCACTATATTTTTTTGGCAAAAGTATGCTAATAATCGGAAACCCTTAAACAGTGCTGACATGGCTCGCTTGAGATACCACATATGATTCTTTGACTTTCCACCTAGGTCTGACTTGCCATGTGACACTTATCAATGAGTGACATGAGGCATCTCAGGCTAGCCATAAAGCACCATTCAAGAGATTCCAGTTATTAGCATACTTTTGCAAAAAAAAAAAAATACAGTACATGTATTGATTTTCCAAGATTTAAAGTTTTTGCCAAAATTGCAAATTCACTTAAAGTTCATGATTTTTTTTTATAATTAACCCTTATTTTAACTACACTAACTACATGTTTTAATTCTTCAATTCTTAATTAACACAAACTTCTTATATTAAATCTTGGTAACTTGAGAATTTATTTTTTATTAACTCATATTTATGTTGTTCATTTTATTACTATATATAAAGAGCTCTTGTTAGTGTTTAGGAGAAGGGAAAAAAATTGAGTTAGTTATTTCTTAAGTTGTTTTCTAGTAAAAAATTCAAACACATTTCTAGTTTAGAGAAAAGTAATTTTGTAGTACTAAAAATTACTTAGCTACCATTGTATCCTAGGAAACAGACATAAAATTAACCATTAGTACCATGGTGAGGAATGAATCTATTTTAAAGAAACTATGTGAAACACATGCCTTAGTATTGTTATGAATTATTATTAGTAATTTGGTTCAGCTCTTTATTTATATATTAAATTTTTACATGTGTTTGATTTATAAAATATATACATAATATATACTATATAATATATTATTACTTATAATGATAATTTATTTAAACGTGAACTATTATTATAGTGTTTTACATTATATATATATTATTGTCTATTGCTAACACTTCCAACTCTCAACAATTTGAAACATAGAATTGTTGATGTTGATTATTTGTGCAAGCTTTGTAATGGGAATGAAGAAAGTTGTTTGCATATACTTAATCTTTGTTCATATAAAAGATTTAGTTATAAATAAATTCTATAAATAAGATTTAGTTATAGATGCATTTATAGTGTCTAACCTAGAACTATTGATAACAACTAGGAGAATTTGTCTAAAATCACCTTATAGTAATAAACGTTTACCTCAAGATGGTTCATTTTTCTTATGTTTTAGGAATCAAAATATCTCTTTAAGCTCTATTTAATGCTTCAAACTAATGTCTATGGATCATTAGAGTTTCACCCTAAATTAGAAGTGTTGTTTGTTCAATTAATCTCTCTAATTGAGTTCCTTTATTTTTTTTATTTCACATGTGGATAATTCATTTATATTTATTAGTATTTAAATCTTGAATGAACTGCTCTACATCCAGATAGTAATAATGCATCAATTCCAGTGAAGCAACAACTAAAACAATATTTCCTTCAGATCTAAGTTTAAAAATGATAACCTCATATAAGTATATTTTTCCATTTCCACCATAACCATAAATAAAAAAAATAACCCTCCTACATTAGAATCAATAGAAGCTATAATATCATCATATATTCTATGTTGCTCAGAATTAAGCGATGCCAATAAAGCATTATGTTTTACTTTTAAAGTATGTGTGTCATAATTTAATTCTTCAAAAACTAAACGGTTCTCAGTTTCACATGTAAAATATCTATCAGGTAGTGGTAAATTATGATCTTCAAGAGGAGAAGAGTTTTTGTAAATATTTTTTCAAGTTCAAACTATACTTTAGTTTTTAAATATTGGTAAAAAATAGAAGCTAAAATAATTTCTAAACATGTTGTAGATGGTATTTTATATTGTTAGAAAAGTGTTTCCAAAATAAGTTAAAAAGTTTATTAGTATTAATAACCTCGCAGAATAATATAATAACAGTAAATAAATGTCATAACTAATGAACAAAACCACAAATAACCACTTCTTCAAGAGTTTGGATTCATTATGTATCATTTCATGTTAAACCATATGCACCACATAAATACTGAAATGTAGAATGGATTACTCTATTTATTATTCTCTTTTTTTTTGTAAAATTTTTAGGCCCTTTTATAATATTTAATAACATTCTTATATAATAAATTTTCCTAGAATTTGAATGTACATAAGCAATTCTACCAATCACTTTTTTTCTTTTTGTCCATATTTTGTCCTTAGCTTGCGAAACCCATTGTGTTAGAAATTCAACATCGGTTAAAGTTATGGCATCTTCATAAAGTTCATTAGTTCTCATCCATTCAGTGAATATTGTTCATTGAAAATAAAGATTATTAATAGCATAGTTTAAATTGCCAAATGGCTTAAAGACAATTTTGTTCATTTCTTCTAAATGTATTACTAATTTCTCAACTGTGGATTTTCTATATTGTATTGGTAATTCATATATTTGCCATATAGATTCGCAAGCTGAAAGATAACGACAATCTAAATATGTTTTAATCTCATCAATTACAGGATGTTCATTTTCATTGATAAGTGAAACATTATTACCACTCTGAATAATTGCACGAATTTTATCAATCTCGTTGCTCATATACTTGAACAAATATTTTATCATAGTGGATCTTCATATTTATGGATTAAATCAATATTATGTGGAACAACAAAATGAGTATCATTTTTTTCTCCATTTTTTAGTACATATGTTCTTTAAATGCAATGTTTCTTGTATTAAATGTATATATGTCCTTTAAGTATTATGCAAGGGAATCTATTCTCAATGAGTTTGAGCATATGAGTGACAGATTTCCCTTTGTTAGATACTTTAAAGGTTGTTCATGGTCAAAGGATTCTTCATAGGGACATCATTAATCCGGAAGACCATCATCTCTGTTGTCATCCATGATAAGTATGAGATACTTATTGGTATGGAGGTTATGAGTCTCATGCTACAGACATGTGATGTCGTGACAATATGTGAACATACTTAGTGGATGATTAAGTTGAACAGTGACATTAGATGATGGATACATAGGTATTTACCACTAGTCACTATCACATCATCTAGATTATGATTGTGCATATAATCCTTGGACTTGAGGTGACTTGTGCATTAGTTCTGGTTTGTTATTGCTTATATACCAATGCTAGTCAAGTATTGGTATATGGCATGTGGTAGCCATAATCAGTGATATGTTGGGATAAGTGAGCTCTAAGATAGGATTCATTAACTTGGGTAAAACAAGGAAGCAATCCTATGACTTCTAGTTGTTCTTGATATGCAAATCCCTTTTCCAGGGTGGATAAAGTTTACTAGAAAGAGTTTATAGAAGAAACCGGGTTTATCGAGAACTCAAATGGATAAAAGTCTTATGAGCTAGCATATAGGATTTGACTATTCCATGATCCTAGCTAAGATTGGGAATCCGTAATGAAAGAATTATAGTGTAAGCTAATTATGATCGAGAGGTCCATGCAATGTCAAGGATATAATCATCGACATTCATTTCTTTATCTCATTGTTAATTTGAACATGAACCTAGTAAGTCACACACCATATAGCAATTCCCATAGCTTGAATTATATTAATAATTAATTAAAGAGTTCTTGAGAAAGGAGTGTGGAGGAGCTTGTAAGTCCAAAACCAATCCATTAGTCTCAAGTTCTCTAGTAGAGGAGGAAGAGCCAAAAGTTTGGGTAACCAAAGAGAGATGGTTCAAGCTTCTTGAAGAGAAGAGGAGATCAAGCTCTTGGAAAATGTTAGGTGTGTCTTAAGCTAGATGCTTCACATTTTAGGAGCTTAACGAAGGAGGGCGAGAGGTATTTGATGCTTCTAACCTTTCTTTATTATAATTTGTGTTTTGTATATAAATTGGTAATTATATCCATAGTTGAAGTTATAGGTCCTAACATAGATTTAGGCATTTATCAAAGAGTTTGATAAATGATTAAACCATCTATGTTAAAAGAGTTTTAACATAGAACATGTTTTTCAAAGAGTTTGGAAATTTCTAAACCTATTTGTTAAAAGAGTTTTAACAAGATGTTAAGATTTTTCAAAGAGTTTGAAAAACTCCTAAATCTTTTTGTTAAAAGAGTTTTAACAAAACATAAGTTTTCAAAAGTTTAAAAACCAAAAATTGAATCTTTCCGATGTGCAATTTTTGCTTCCGCTGTGAGACTCCGTAACTTTCTTTTAAGTGGTATCAGAGCCACCCAATTTTTATGCAGAACCAGTTTCCTATCTTTGTATACGGGCGTACACTACAAGAAATCTTACTTTTTGCAATGATTTTTTTTATTATAAGTCTATTTTCGTCACCATAGGGTTTCCACGACGAAATTTCATCGTCACAGCGATCGTCATTGTAACCCCGTCACAAAAGGTACACAAGGCAAAATTTTAATTCGTCATAGAATATATACTATTCATTGATGATGTTCACAATTGTCATTATCTTTTATGTTTATAGCGACAAAAATATTGTCATAAATTATGTTTTATTATTGTCACATTACTAATCATCTCGCCATAAAAAATATTTTTAAGTGACAATATTTTCAGTTATTATATAAGCTTTTGTATTTTTTTTTTACAATAATTTTGTTACATATTTTACCTTAAATTTGTCAACAAAATAATTATTTCATCATAAATTATGGATTTGAAATGACTAGAATTTTAATCGTTGCACAAATTTATACTTTTCATGACATAAATATCGTCATTTGTTGTATTAGAAGTTTGTCGTCTAACGAGTAGATTGTCACAATACATATATATATTTTAAGCAACAAATTGTGTATTTTTCATAATCTTTTTAATGTTTGATGACAAAAATATTATCACGAATAATTTTCCACTATTGACACCATACATAGCATATCGTCACAAAAAAAAATGCTTTAAATGACAATAATTTCAATTGTCATACAATTTTTTCTATTAAGTGACAATAGCTTAGTCAAATTTAAACATCTATATTTATATAGTGGTGCTAGCAAACAAAAAATTTCATCATTGAAAATAATACATATGGTGAAGCATTTTATTTTTGTCATATAATAATATTAGTTTATGACAAAAATATAGACATCATATTTATAAATCAAAATTTAGTGATGAAAAAATATGTCATAAAAAATTAATAATGTTATTAATACTCATAATTCATGACTTGTTGCATTCGTCACAAGATAGTAATTTGATGGCAAAAATTATTATAATATTTTATTTTTGTGATCTCAAAATTGATATACGCCAAAATATTACATCATATGTATTATGACATATATGAAGATAAATAATAATATTTTTAATTTTTAAGAAAATCAAAACATAATTCTCTTCAAATACGAGTCTATTGAAAAATAAAACAATATCCAGATAACATATTTTATAATATCCAAAATATAATAACTAAATAAAATCTAAAATTTAAAATATCTTAAAATAAAATATCATAATTTGATTTGACAAAGGATTCTTCATCTTTATTGCAGTTGGCATATGTTAAAAGATTCCTTCATAACATGTCAAGTGATTGAATATAATCATTATTAGTATAGAAATCAAAATTAAATGGTAAAATAAAATAATTTTTTTTAAAGCAATTTATATGTGTTAGCAAAAAAAATTTTGTGTTCTATTATTAATTTTTTTTAATGTATTCACTAGCAGATAACACACAAATGTAAAAGAAAAAATGACTCACAAATTGTTTAATCCATCAATTTGTATCCCCTTTTTCCATGGCTTCCAATATCTTTTTGATGGCCTCTCCTTGAGAAGTTAATTGCTCTTTCAAATCAGTAGCTTGAGATGCTTGCTCATCTACTTTACCATTAAGCTCACTTACTTGCGTTTCAAAAGCAATTAATTTTTGTTGTGTTTTAGAAAGTTCTTTTTGTAATTTTTGAGCTGCCAAGTCACTTACCGATGTATGTTTACTCGGAGGTTTTTAACCATATCCGGGACATTTTATATAACTAGAACCATGGCCAAAAATCTCCATAGCTATTTCATCAGATGTCTTCAAAATTCCTTCTTCATAATTTTTTCTCATCTCTACCATTCAGTTCTATAAAAAAAATAATAAATTGAAATATAAATTAGAAATTATAAAATAAAACTTGTTTAATAAATACAATATAAAGTATTACCCAATTGTCCTGTGCTTCTTTGGATGGCCATCCTTTTTAATCAGAATGGTGTGTTTGTTTATACAGCTCAATTCTATCACAAGTTGACCATCTTTCCTTTTAGATTATAAAAAATAAAACAAATTATACCAAAATATGATCTCTAACTTATTTAAAACAAAATGATTCTTTCTACTTTTAAAAAATAAATATTTACTAATATTTCATTAAAAACATGAAAAATAATATAAAACACATTATAATACTTACGATTTCTTCTCAACGAACAGTAAATGACTTTCTACCAGAGATATGTGAAGCTTTGACTTTACTCCGATTTTTACCTTTAATTGCACATCTTTTCTATAATAAAGTAAAGTATAATTGATTTATAAAAGTTTCAGTATGTTTAATTAGTACATGTTAATAATAATTAATTATATAAAGAAATAATTGAATTACATAAATTAAACAACGTAAAAAAAAAACACTGGAAGTATAAAATAGGAAAAACTTATCTAAAATCAAATAATGCTTGCAGAACATACTAAATGAACTTTATTATATTGCATTTTGTGTATTTATTTTAAAATCATTCCAGTCCTCTATGCATGCCTAAAAACAATATAAGTGAATCCTTGTAAATAACTTAGGACTGCCCCACATTATATAAATCTCAATATAAGAGATTAATCATGAAATATATTTAACACCAAATCATAGACAATATATTGTTTTCAAAACTACAAAATAAATCTAGCACACCAAAGAAATGTCATATACTCTTCTTTGATGGCCAACATTCATAGACAAAAGAGATGTCAAATCAATATACAATTTCTTTAAATAATTACTAATATAATAAAAAAATTATTATTTCAGCCATTTTTAATCATATTTTATTTTTCAAACATATAAAAAAATGAGCTCTAAATAGATGTTATGATGATCATACCTTATATTTATTGGAAGAATGATTCAAACCTCAATCTACCAATAGGAAGATAATGCCGACGTGACTCCATGATTTCAGCACCTTGATTTTGGCAATAATGGTCCATGATTTTAGGAGTAGTTGTATTGATTTTCTAGTAGTCTGTTAGGAGTTGAAGTATATTTATTCTCTATTTATTTTGTTTGCTGGTGTGAAGAAAAAGCCCTAATCAGTACATTTTCGAATTCAATAAAAATTAGCTTTGAATATTTTTCCTTGTTTTATTTTGTTAATCATTTTTTTTTGCATTTACTTCTTCTTATTTCTAACATTTTGGGATTGGAGCCTGGTTCGTGTACCTTGGCTTCATTAAAATGGCAGCTCAATGCCGTTATCTATGATCCCCATCTTTCAAGGTGAAAACTATGATTTCTGGAGTATTAAGATGGAGACTCTATTTCGAACCCAAGAGCTATGGGATCTGATTAAAAATGGTGTTTCTGAGTTAGAAGAAGATGAATCCAAATTGAGAGAAAGTAAGAAGAAGGATGCAAAGGCCTTATTTTTTATACAGCAAGAATTGCATGAAAGTGTCTTCACCAGAATATCAGATGCACGGTCAGCTCAAGCAGCGTGGAGGAAATTGAAAGAGGAGTTTTAAGGTTCAGCAAGAATCAGAAAGGTACGACTGCAATCTTTCAGAAGATATTTCGAAACCTTATTTATGCAAGAAGATAAAGCAGTTCAGAAGTTCATGACACGAGGGAAAGCCATTGTTAATCAGATGAAGGCTTTTGGTGGAAATATATAAGAGGAGACCATAGTTACTAAGATTCTCAGAAGCTTGACACAACATTATGACCATGTCCTGGCAGTAATTGAGGAGGCTAATAATCTAGAAGTTCTCACATTTAATGCATTAATGGGCTTACTCTTAGCTCATGAGCATCGAATGAATAGATATATGATGAAGTTAAAGGAGAAGGCATTTCAAGCCAAGGCAAGCAACAAGTCTGCAGAAAGCAAAAGCACACCTGGAAGAGGAAGAGGAAGAGGATCAAGAGGCTGAGATGGATTGAAATGAGGAAGTTTTACACTTGTGGTAAGTAAGGACATCTGGCAAGGGACTGCAAGGACGGTCAGGCGGGGTATGCTAAAGAGGCTACCACTGAAAAGGAAGAAGAAAATTATCTCTTCATGGCTTTCGTTGAACATGACAAAGAGAAAGAGACTGTGTGGTTTATAGACAACGGCTATTCGAATCATATGACTGGTGTCAAGGACATGTTCAACAAGTTAGATGAGACTCACAAGAAAGTCATCCGGTTGGGAAACAACAAGAAAATACAGGTGGAAGGAAAAGGCACGGTAGAAATGAAGACTGGTTCTAGTAAAGTGAAACTGATTTATAATGTCCTTTATGCACCAGAATTAGAACATAATCTACTCAGTGTTGGTCAGCTTATGACTAATAGTTTTTCTCTTTTGTTTGAAGGAAGTGAATGCATAATCACTGAGAAAATCACTAGTCATGTTCTAATTCGAGTAGAGATGGCAGTGAACCATATGTTGCCCCTTGTTGTTAATAAAATTGAACACCAAGCCATGATAGCCTTGTCTAATAATGTCTCTCATTTATGGCATCTTAGATATGGTCATTTAAATGTAAATAGCTTAAAGCTGTTGTCCCAGAAAAGTATGGTGAATGGAATGCCTCAGATTGAAGAGGTGCATGGAGTATGCGAGGGATGCATTTATGGGAAGCACAACAAGAGATCATTTCCTGTTAGACAAGCTTGGAGAGCCTCTGAACCTCTAGAATTGGTGCATGTTGACCTATGCGGGCCTATGAGAACAGAATCCTTGGGAGGAACATTAGTAGAAAAGCAAAGTGGAAAATGTTTAAAGGCATTAAGGACAGATCGAGGAGGGGATTTTTTGTCAACAAATTTCATCAAATTTTGTGAGAAAAATGGCATTCATAGGGAGCTTACAGCTCCTTACACACCAGAGCAGAACATCATAGCTGAGAGGAATAATAGGACTGTTGTTGAAATAGCCAGGAGCATGCTAAATTTGAAGAACTTGCCTGATTTATTTTGGGCAGAAGGTGTCACCACTGCTGTGCATCTTTTAAATCTATCACCTACAAAAGCCGTGGAGCACATGACACCATATAAAGCTTGGACAGGTAATAAACCTTTAGTTGGTCATTTAAAAATATTTGGGAGTGTTGCATATGTAATGAAAAATGCTCAGGATAGGCATAAACTTAATTAAAAAATCTGAAAAATGTATTTTCCTTGGATATTGTTCACAATCCAAGGCTTATAGATTATATAACCCATCAAGTTGTAAGATTTTAATGAGCAGAATGTAATTCTCAATGAAGAAGAGAGATGGGATTGGAAGAACAAGGGAAAAGAGGCTGGTACGCATCAACCAGATGATGGTGATGCAAATGATGAAGAAGTCGAAGTCCAAGTACCAAATACAAATTCAATTGCAGAATCCAATAATGCGAGACAACCAAGAAGTAGCTCCAATTCACCTGTCAGTATTGTCGGAGCTTCCTCACAATAAAGCAGCAACTCAACATCTCCAAGAAGTGCAGTTGATGACACAACAAAAGATGATGAGACCCCTCCAAGAAAATTCATATCATTAAGAGAAATTTATGAATGCACATTTGCTCTTTATTTATCTAATCCTACAATCTATGATGAAGCCGCAGAAAAAGAGGAATGGAGACAAGCAATGGAAGAGGAGATAGCAGCCATCGAAAGAAATGAGCCATGGGAGCTAGTTGATCTTCTAGCCAATAAGAAAGCCATAGGACTCAAATGGGTGTTCAAATCAAAGTATAATTCAGATGGTACTTTACAGAAGCATAAAGCTAGATTGGTGGTGAAAGGCTACTCACAAAAGGAAGGAATTGACTTTGAAGAAACTTTCTCTCCTGTGGCAAGATTTGAGACCATTAGAATAATTCTCTCAATGGTAGCCTTCATGAATTT
>CAOJBK010141311.1:0-11079 GCA_948294925.1 Codiaeum variegatum
GGAGTGGATCTCTAGACACCACCCTGGAGGCAAGCTCGCTGATATGGGAAAAGGCCCACAATTGCAAAAAAAAAAAGACATTTCAGCACAAATTAATAAAATCAGAGGTAAATAAACAAAGGGAAATACTAACATCCCAAACAGTAGTAGTCAAAGGAATACCAGTAATAGAGAGTGTGGCCAAATTACCTATGCCCTTATACGTCACAGCAAGAGCGGCACTAGCCTAGTCATATTCGACAACATCATCCAAATCCACCAACGAGGTTAGAATCCTCAGTTCAACATAACCCAACTTGTCATACAAAAAGATATTCGACTAGATGATCAGAAGATAAACTTCAAAATAATGACCCATAGTATAATTACAAGACTGATGAACCATCTAGTCAAGAAGGTCCAGCAGGGTAGTCCTCTGAATCTATCCTTGGCCACCAATAGGCAGCCACTCTCCCAATAGAATTGCCAGCTTATGATGCTGTCTGGCTCTAGCATCAAAGAACACAATGCGGTGCCTAAACTGTATCCCCATCAAACAAGACCACTCAAAGGGAGTCATTGTCATCTTTCCCACAGGTAAATGAAATGTGTTGGTGGTCGGCCACCACCTCTCAGCAAGGGAAAAAGTTAGATGTATCTCAGGATTATGCCCTATATCCACCATGTTAGCTCGGGATACTATCTTTGCCACCTCCGTGTGGGTATTCAAAAAGTCAATCACTCTACTCAGGTGAGACCGACTGCCTCTTTGACTGAACTAGTCATCCTATAGGTATGCATTCTATCCTTAACACTTTTCAATTCCACTTATTTCTAACTCTATTTTGTTTTGCAAAATTAAAATACAAAAAAAAAAAAGGAAAAACTTACTATCTGAAAACCAAGCTAGCCAGAATGCACCTGGTGCTTTACCAACAAATCTGAATGAAGGGGTGTAGGTGAAATAACTCTATCCATCATCAAATGGTCAGTGAGGTCAAAATATGGTAAGGGTATCGCCTTGAAATCAGATAATTTGACAGAAATATCATCGAGCAACTCCTCCTTAGAAAAACTAAACTGCAAATTATTCACCAAATTGTCAAGAGATAAGGGTAGGAAAAGCTAGAATTGTCTCTCCTCCTAAAGATGCATTCAACAACCCAGACGATCTTCCTCCTCGTCGTCGACAATCGAAATCAGTAACATCCAAAGGCTTTTTATCCAAAACAAAAAGGAAGAAGAAGATAATTATCAAAGATAACTTAACTTCAAAGCAAAATTACAAGTTATGGAAAGAAGTGACAACTCAAACCATATTTATATGAAAACCTACCAACTCCTACACTCATTGAGTTTACAATTAGCACTCACATCCTCACCAACATGACTGCTAAGGAGGGTAGCTGTGAACTCATATTTCTACACTATTGCATCTAGCCCATCAATACGAGCCTAATTGATCTGAACGGGCTCAAATCAGACTTCAAACGGACTAAGTAAAATAAAAAAAAATGAATTGGAGTAAATCAAACCGGACCTAGAAAATAGGGCCTAAGACGACAAGACGCATGTGTGAATAACTCCATACATGCATGAAGGCCTCAATGTATGTGTTAATCCTTTCATGCATAGGTGAAGCATGTGACGCACACGCCAACCATTTTATGGTTTTCTGATACGATTCCTTATAAATTCGACCCTCCAGAACATAGTTGGGTTCATACCTTTTTACCAACTTTTCTAAACAACTTTTCACACGTACTAGACACTTCATAAACACAATTTAAAGCTTTCAAAATGAAACATTCAAACGACAGACGCTACAGACGATTCATTTCTAGACACTACAGATAATCAATCCAGTCAGTCCAGCCAACTACAGCCAGTTCAGACAATCAACCATTCCTCTCCAAACACAATAGAGACACGATCTGGCTTCATCAAACTATTAGATCTACTGATTCCTAAACCAGGTAAAAACGGTGCAATATTCCTTTTACCTTCATTCAAACTGTTATTTTAAGCCCTTTAATTTAGACCAAAGGAATGTTATTTAAAACACTTATTTTAAGCCCTTTAATTCAGAATTAAGGCATTTTATGAAAACTATTTTCATAACTAAAATCAATTAAACCCTAAAATCTGTTTAGGTATAATTCATAATCAAAATCATTTTCACATTAATCAAGTATCAGAATTGGTTAATAGCCTGTTGAATTATTATTTTTTACAAACTAAAATCAATTAGCAATTGACCCAACAACCACCCAACTGTTACCAGAATAGCCCCTTCGCGAGAAGGGAGAATAGCGTGGGGTTTGATTCCCATTCAAAGGGATATGTAGGCAAGCCTTTCACTGCTTCAACCTCAAACATTTTATTTTCTTTGTTTTGTCATAAATTTTATTTATTTTATTTGCATTATTTTATCATTTCATTGTTTATGTATATTTTTTTGTTATTGTTATTATTGTTTGTTTGCATTCTTTTTCATGTTATGTGTGATGTATGGATTTTGGGGAATGTGTGCTTCTCACAGACCCTAAGACTGGAGGGAAGATCCCCAATTATTATTGGATTTCACTATATTTAATGCTTTCTTTGGGGTGATGTGCCTTCCCTATCCTGAAGTGGGCTGGAGGAAGGAGCCCTGTCAAAATCGATTGTATTTACAACTTTGATGCATGCATTCATCCAATATTACTGCTCATGTATACACAAAAACCAACTTTTTAATTTAATTTGCATGATAATTAGGGACAAATTTCTATTTTAATTAAAATTGTACAAAAACTATTTTTTAAAAAATGTTTTCAGATCACGAACCCCCGAACCCTTTTTGGTTTTAAAAAAGTACAACTTTTCCATTAGGGTAGAAACTGAATTTTTTCTAACATGGAGTTAAACACAAAAGATTTCTTAATCACCTTAGAATAAAATTGATTTTTCTAAAAGTATTAGGTGGCGACTCTAACACTTCACACACAATGTGCACTCCAACGGACACATGTGGATGCATAAATGTGGGAACCCGATCTACAATCTGTTATGCCCACAAAAGCACAATCTGAAAGGTTTCCTCCGAGCATTTTGCAAACAAGGCATGCTCTTTGGGGAAGATTCCCCAAGCCACTCTGACAGGGCCTTATAGTAAGGTGTAGCTTCAACCCATTTAGTGAAGTAGTCAATGGCCACTAGAATGTATTCATGGCTAGCATATGACTTTGGTGTGATTTTACCAGCGACGTCTATATCCCAAATGGAAAAGGGCCAAGGATTTGTTGAGTAGAGAAGGATGTAGTTTCTAAAGCTTGGCATAAGTCTAACACTTATGGCAAATTGTGAATTATCTCTATTCATGGTGAGCCAGTAGTATCCCTGGTTCATGATTTTATGGGATAAGGAACATCCATTCATGTGGGTATCTTCCTCACCTTCATGGATTTCTTCCATGATTTTGATGGCTTCATTAGAAACACATCTTAGATAGATTCTGTTCGATGTTTTCTTATAAAGAATGTCTCCCCTTAGGATGTAACTATTGTCTAGTTGTCTAAGAGTTTTTCTTTCTAACTTGGAGGCTCCCTATAGATAGGAACCCTTTGTAAGGTAATTGTAGATGTCCCAATACCAAGATTTCTGATCAACTTCTTAAATGTTCATACAGTGAGATTGATAGCTTAGTTCATGCTTGATGCTTATTGAAATAAGATGGATAAGGAAGCCATCATATATTTCTATCATTGATGCAAGAGTTTTCAATTCATCAGCAAACCTATTTTGTGTTCTTGGAAAATAGTGAAAAGACAAGGTATCAAAGCTAGCTACCAATTCTTCAAGTCATTTATGGTAAGGAACTAACCGCTTCTCTTTGATATTTTATTTTCTCAAATGCTTGAGAAAATATAAGGTTGGAATCTCCGTACACGTCTAAATTCTTTATACCAATCTAAATGGTTGGTTCTAATCTAAGAACACATGCTTTATATTCGACTTCGTTGTTTGTTAACTCAAAATCAAGTTTGATTGCCAAAGGTAAAACTTTCACCGGTAGGCAGAAAAGAGCACCATTCCAGTGCCATACCCTTTGTTATTGGCTGCCTCATCAAGGAATAATTTCCATGTTTCATTTTGGATAAATAAAATGTCTCCATCGATAAATTCTGGTTCTTCCCAATGGTCATCTATTGGGGCAGCAACTAGTTCGTTACCAATGACATTACACTTGATGGATTTTCTTTATAAATACTTGAGATCGTAGGCTACCAGGATTGCCATCCATCTAGCCATCTTACTTTCATGGACAAGTTTCTCCATGAGGTACTTGAATGGACTTTTATCAGTAAGGACATCTATAATGTATGCCCTTAGATAATGCCTTAATGTAACTGTATTTAAGTTCGTGTGTCAGCGTTCTCTTACTCAAATAGTAGATGGCATTTTCCTTGTGGGAATCTGGATCATTTTGTGCTAGCATGGCTCCCATGGCTTCATCAGTAACTGTTAGATAGATTAGTAATGTTTTACAAGGCTTATGAGGTTGTAGAACTGGCAGATTTAGGAGGTATTGCTTGATATGCTCAAAAGCTGCTTGACATTCCTTGTTCTACTGCTTAGAGGAATTTTTCTTTAGTAGGTTGAAAATGGGACCACAAATGTCTGCTAATTGATGGATGAATTGGCTGATGTATTGGAGTTGACCCATGAACCCACCTTATCTCATTTTTTATTTTAGGAGGTGGCATGTTGAGAATTGCTTTGGACTTTGCAGGGTCAATTTTGATTCCTTTCTTGCTGACCATGTGACCAGGGAACACTCTAGATGAGGCTTCAAATATGCACTTAGCAAGATTGAGCTTGAGATTGTACTAGCGAAGTCTAAGGAAGAGCTTTTCTAGTGCTTGTAAATGTTGTTCAGCGATAGTTCTTTCAACTACCATGTCATCGACAATACTTCCAGTTCTTAATGCATAATATCATAGAAGAATTCTTTAATCCAACATGCATTACTCTATAGCAGTAAGTGTCCCATTAGGTGATAAAAGCTATTTTCTTCTTGTTTCGGGGATGCACCAAAATCTGATTATACCTAACGGCCATATCGATTAAGGAAACTATATATGAATTAGCTAATGCATCAACTAGTAAATCCATATGAGGTAGAAGGAAATCATCTTTAGGGAATGCCTTATTTATATCCCGATAGTCTATACACATTCTAACCTTTCCATCCTTCTTTTGCACTAGGACGATGTTTAACAACCATATGGATAATTGATTGGTTCAATGGATTAGTGAGACATTTGTTTGGACACTTCCTCCTTGATTGGAATGGACTATGCCCCTTTCATTTATCTTAACTTCTGCTTGACAGGCTTGCAATCCAAGTAGGCCAAAATTTGTGGATGATAACGTTTAGATCGAGATAGGTCATGTCCATTGGCTTCCAGGTGAAGCAGTCTGCAAATCTTTTGATGATGAATTTAGTATCCTATTTATTTGAGCATGAAGATGTAATGAATGTATTTTTAGGAATGTCTTGCATGCAAGCATTTATGGGCTCTTTAAAGCATATTTTATTTTGTTTATTTTATTATTCTCCTTTCTTGATTTATTGAGATCATATTCATCAGTTGGAAGATTATAAGAAAATAAAGGGTTAGGATCATAACAAGAAAATTTGGTCATTTTATTGATGGAAATGGGAGGGATGTCTACAATTACATCATATTCATAGTTGAAACCAGGTGGATTAGTTACATCATTAGACTTAGCCTTAGACTCGAATTTAGTTTCAGAATTAAACTCGGTCTCAAACTCAAATTCAGTCACTTTCGATGGAGAGAGGCTTGCTTCATAGGACTAATTGTTGAGCTTTTTAAGGACTGGCTTGATCAAAGTGGAGAGGTCAGTGTTTTCATCCTTGTCAGAAAGAACAACTATCTCGTCAAAGAGGCTAGCTTCCATAGTTTCTTCATAATCCTCAACCAAAAAATAGATTAGTTGAGAGTGTTTGAGTAACAGCTTCACATCAGAGAAGACTTCAAAACTAGGAATTTTGAAACCAATCACAAGCCAGACCCAAGGTTCGAGAAAAGCATAGTAAGGAACTATCTCTCCCTCTTTCACAAAGTATCCACTTAAGGTCTTAAAATAGGGCCTTTGGGATAGTCGACTTATCCCCCTTCTTAGCTATGGTAGACCTTTCTCTTACCTTGGCTTTTTCCTCTTCACTTTCATCATCAGTCAGGTGGTAACCTAAGCCAAAAGGAGGAATAGAGGACAGGTACTCATCAAAATACTTCATACCTTGTTGATTCTTACCTAAACCCATCCTAGGGAAGTAAGCCATATGTTTCGAGATGTTGCCAATCATGGGTTATAGTAGGGATCAAAATCTAGGGAGATCACTTCTTTCACATTCTCAGTAGCCTTGATGAATTGAAAAAATGAGAAGCTTGATAAAGGATATGTTGATAACTCAGGTTAGATCTCTCAGATAGGAATAGTATTTAGGACTTCTGATTTACCCGACATATTAGCTATGATTGTAACCACTCCATTCTTGAATGGGAATTTGATCCTTTGGTGTAAAATGGAAGGAACTTCCTTAGCTTGATGAATCCAAGGCCTTTCGAGGAGTAGGTTGAAGCATGAAGGCACATCAATTATCTGGAAAGGGATTTGGAAATCAGTTGGTCCCATAGTGATTGTTAGAGTTGCCACTCCCAAAACCTCTCTTTTAGAATTATCATAAGCTCGCATCATCTAATCAAAAGGGATAAAGTCAGTAGCTCTCAAACCCTGATAGCTTGCAACTTTGAGTAGGCATATATTCAAAGAAGATCCATTGTCAACAAGAGTCATTGGAACAATATTTTCTCTAGTAATGATCGTGATGTGTAGGGCATTGTTGTGGGTCCCTCCAGGTGTGATTTCATCATTAGTAAAGTTGATAGATGCCCCTTTTATAGAAGTTATGATGGAAGCAACTAGGGTATCTGGAGAAATTTCAACAGGTACTTGACATGGGTTTAATGCCTTACAAAGAGCTTGGCGATGAGGATAGGAGGATATAATCAAGCTTCAGATTGAAAATGTTTGCATGGGTTTTCTTTAATTATTTTAGTAAGGGGGGTCCTCTTCAGGTTCAAGATTACCCTTGGATTGAGCCACAGTTGGCTAATAGATTATAGAGGAGTAGCAGGTGCTAGTGTAATTCTTCCACTTCTAGTAATCGCATCAATTTCAACACTCAAGTGTCTTTGGTCAGTGATACAATAGCAATTATTTTTGGATAGACCTCCCTAAGGAAGGTAGGTCATCCAAATTAAAGCAACTGATGGAGATAGACTTCCCTAATTGTTCAAAGGTACAGCGGTTGATATCAGATGTGTAGGATCCCCTTCATCAAACTCAACAATGATTGCATTGACATTATGGTAAGGAAGAGGATTTATGCCAATGTTAGGTGGAGTAGGTGGGAGGAACTCTTTAGCATCAATCAAGTCTTGGATTTTGTGCCTGAAGGCCTTGAAATTATCTATTTTATGACTAGGTCCTTGATGGTAATCAATCTTTCAATCATGTTGAAGTTCTTAGGTAGAGGATTTGGAATGGGTTTTGGTTCTAGAGGTTTGATTGCTCCTTTTTCTATGCATTCCTTAAGAATGAGACTTAGTGGGACTCCATCCAAGTTAGTGAAATCCCTTCTCTTGATCTGAATTGGTTTCCAAGCAAAGATAGTGTTGACTTGCCCCTATTTCTGAATGACATTCCCTTGGTGGGAAGTTTTCCTAAATTGGGAAGATGAGGTCTGGGATTCATCTTTTATGAGTTCGGTATCAACTCCGTCTTCGAGGCGTGAGCCAATAGTAACCAATGCCTTACAATTTGGCAAATACGATGTAATCAATCTGTCTCGATACGTAGGAATTAAGTTTTAAAAATGATGTCTATCTGCTTAAGTTTAGTTGATCTGTTAACCATTTAGGAGGCCTTCTTCCTCCATTTAGAAATAAAAGCAAAAAAGGTTTCTTTTGGATATTGTTTTATAGTTTCCAGAAACCCTTCTTGTGACATCTATTCCATCATTATATGAGTACTATTTAACAAAAGCATTACATATGGATTCCCAGGTCGGCTTTTGGGAATTGTCTAACTCTACAAACTACTTGAGAGTCACACTAGTAAGCGACTATTGAAAAAGTTGAGCAAGGAGCTCGCCTTCCATACCCAAAGGGAGAGGTGCTCCAGCATAGATTTTCAAATGTGTTGTACAACAGGTGGTGCCATCAAATTTCTCAAATGCCGACATTTGAAACTTGGGAGGTAGCTTTGCATTGGGAAATGGACTAAGGGACTTGATGTTAACTACATTATCCCTCTTCTTGATTGCATCAATGGTTTTCAACATTTTCTCATATTTCTCAACCATAGTTTTCAGTAATGAATGGTTTTGGGTCCCCTTTTGGAAAGGATCCATGAGAGGTGTGGTTGGTGTAGTAGCTTTACGATCAGTTGGTGGAGGTAGGATAACCACATCTTCAGTAACTGGCTCTTTCTTAGAATTGTAGTAAGTGGATGCATTGTTAGTAGGTTAAACCCCAATCTATGCTATCAGGGCTTGGACCTACCTAGGATTGTCTATTTTTAGGCTTGCATCATTATAGTTACAGTCCCTTGTTGCTTCTTGATAGCCTCATCTTGTTTCTTTTAGATTTCAGACAGCATAACAACAATGTCAGTTGGTGGAGTATTAGCATTAGTAGGGATAAGGTTGGAACCATCTCTGGTGTTGGACATGTTGACCTTTGGATAGAAAAGACAAGGTATTAGCTTTTGATAAATGGGGATAATGGCTGGCAGGTTTATATGTAAAAGGGTAGTTCTTTTGGATAACTTATTTATGGAACTGTTCACTTAGTCCAAGTTTTTTTATGTAGTGATGCATGCATCCATGTATGCCTTAATGAAAATAGTTTCATGATGACATAGGTATAATCAGAGCTTTAGGGTACATGGGATCTAAGATCAACTCTAATTATGACATGAAGTTTGGTGGTTTCAAAGATTCCCTAAAGACTAGAGGTGTGATATACCTAACCATATATGAATAGAAGATATTGGCATAGGTCCAACGGCTATGTGAAACCTCATTATCCTTACCAAAAGGATCAACATGTACGCCTTGGGGTGGGTAATTTCACTATTAGCAAAGCAGTCCAAAAGAGAAGCTCACTCGATTTTAATTTCTACCCATGTTTGCCTAGAGATAAAGGTATATGTGAAGTGATTCATACAACCAATTCCATATAAATTTAAGCCAAGATTATTTTTATAAAAATATCCCACTTAGTTTTGACAGTTTCAAAACATCCCCATTGGAGTCACTAGCTGTGAGGCCCCAATCTGAATTGGCGTGGCCGCCAGTTCGCCTCCGGGGGTTTTGGCCCGGGGAAACGATCGTATGGGGTTAGATTGCACATGTCGTAGTGATTTTGGTAAGTCTCACTTTAGGTGAACCCTTTATGGTCCCGTTGAGTGTACGTGTGAATGTGTGAGTCGACACTTAATTTTTAGAAAATCTATTTGTTCTTGTGGTGATTAAAAAATCAAAATCAACTCCATTTGAAAATTGACATTTTGCTCAAATTTAAGGAAAATGCGACTCTCGAACCAAAGAGCAGATTTTGGGACTCATGATTAATAAAAATATTTATTTTAGAAAATTGATTTATTTTCTAAACAATTTCAGCTTCAAATTTATATGGTTTTACTTAAGAAGATTTTTTGTGTATGCATGGCATACCATCATGGTGCATGTACAAAATGTATACTTGAAATGATGCTTAAATAGTTATATGATATGAATGACAGTTATAGTAAGAAAGCGATAAAAGTGATAAAATAAAAGATAAAAATGGGTCCCACTTCTAGGCAAAAGAGACACATTTCCAAAAGCAAGCTAGAAATTTAAAAAAAAAAACAAATAAAATAATTACATCAAAATAATGAAAAGCAGATAAGGGGATCACTTCTCCCGTTTTAAAAAAATATCTTGGAAAGGCACACATTCCCTAATTAACAAAATGTAAAGAAATTAAAGAGAATGGCCTAATAATAATAATAATTTTAAGAATATTGGAGTTTAAGCTTTAGAACGGCATGTCCACATATCCTTTTAAATGAGAATCAAACCATATGACGACGTTCTCTGTTGTGAATCTGTTTTTTAAAATCCTCTCTGTTGTGGATTCTTCTTAGGGGAAGAAACATGAGTAATTTTTTTTTTGTTTGTAGTGCAGGTCGGTGAAGACATTAATTTTTGTGGATTTGGTGAAGAGCGTAATTGTGGATTTTGGCTAGAAATTGAAAGGGTCATATAAATTTCCATGTATGAGTTCTGTTGACATCAAAAGCCGTGATGATGCTCAAATATGTTTGCTTTCATAGTATGTAATTGATCTTTTTTTTTTTAAATTCCAGTTATGATCTTGTTTTTGTATTATGGTTTAGAACCGATATTTGTAGTTATGTTTTTCCTTTGAATTTATGTTATTGGCCATTAGCAAAACCACTTGGTTATACGAGTTTTGCCTCTATTGATTCTAGATTATTGTAATAGAAGAAACTTATTATATTGATGAGTCTTGGACTAATCACTTCTGATCTTTGGCTCGAATCGGATAGTTGGAACCTGCAATGTGAGCAAACTATGAGCTAAGAGGGCCAGGTGTGTTCCTGGCGATAATCCTCCGACGCTCAAGTCAGTTTAGGATTTTATACTTAGTTTAGTATGCAGGAATTAGCGTGTAAAACATACCTTGAAAGCTGAGATAATGCTCATTATATAGAGTAGTTTAAAGACTACTTTCATAATGAGCATTTATGTATCAGTTATTAGAGTTATGGATAGTTAAGGCGCTTGTAACATCCTTGGAGTGAATGATCCATAAATGTGTAACGTCCCTATGAGGAGTGGCCCGAAGGGCCCTCTTCGAAGATACCCTTTGAGAACATCCTTCGAGGATGGAGTTAAAGGATGGCCTTCGAGGATATCCTTCGGGTAGATCCTTCGAGGATAGCCTTCGAGTA
>CAOJBK010141345.1:0-10310 GCA_948294925.1 Codiaeum variegatum
ATTAAACATCTTACCTCAGCTCCATACTATGCTTAAGCCAATGGCTAAGCTAAAGCTTCCAATAAAATCATCATAGAAATATTGGAGAAGATTATTGAGGATAATCCTAGAGATTGGCCAAGAATTCAGTCAAAAACTTTATGGGCATATCGAACTTCAAAGAGAGAAGCAACTAGTACAAGTCCTTTTGCACTTACTTTTGGGCATGATACAATTTTACCTCTGGAGGTTTGTGTTCTATCTTTGAGAGTGGCAAGGCAAAATGATTTAACTCCTGAGGAGTTTTCTCGAGCTATGTTGACAGAGCTTGAGGATGTGGATGAAGAACAATTAAGGGCTTTAACTTGTATGGTGACCCAAAAGAAGAAAGTTTCCAGATTATACAACAAAAAATACGAAAAAAAAAAAGAAATTTGAGGCAGGTGACTTGTTGTGAAATGTTATACTACCGCCTGGAACAAAAGATAGAGAGCTGGAGAAATGGTTTTCCAACTGGGAGGTTCATTTAGAGTGCATCAGGTGTTGGATGGAAATGCTTACTAGTTAGAAAGTTTGGATGGAGAGCCGCACAAGATATTCATCAATGACAAATATCTAGAAAAAAAATACTTTTCCACCATGTAGAAAATATCAGTGAAAAAATAGCTATAACTGGCCTTTTGGCCAAAATAAATACCAATTTATATTGGTAAGCCTTATAAATAAATAAATGAAGTTTATTTAGTATGTGAATAATGTTTATTTTATTTGCCTTAGAAAAATTAAAAAAAAAACACAATTTTTAATAAATTTCGACAGTAGTGTTCTGTGAAAATCAAATAATTTCCAAAAGGCATCTATGCCTTTCATTTTCATTTGGTAAAATCATAAATTTGGTGCCTAAACTTGGCATAATGGTCCAATCGAGTGCCTGAACTTTGTAAAACAAACAATTTTAGTGCCAATTGATGATGTGACATGTTCTTATTGGTTATGCCATCATAATTTTGAATTTTGTATAACAAATAAGAACATGCCACATTATCAATTAGCACAAAAATAGTATGTTTTATCAAGTTTAGGTGCTCAATTGGATCATTTAAAAGTTTAGGCGCTCAATTGTATCATTTAAAAGTTCATGCACTTAATTGAATAATTGTGTCAAGTTTAAACACCAATTTTATCATTTTTCCATTTTCATTCCTCAAGCCCAAGGCCTTCATCAGTACCTATTCAAGTCACAAAAATTCCAAAAGTTTCCAAACAAGTTCAAAGTACTACATTCTACCACAAGCATAAGCAAGTATAAAAGCGCTAACAATTCACAAGAGACAATATAACTCAAATAGCATCAAAGTCAAATCTCTTAAGGCTTTCCCAAGCCTCAAGGAACTTCTTCTTACTCTCTACTACTTCTTGTTCTTACTTTTTCCATTCTTGGATAGCTTCTTTCTGATCGGATAAGAGCTTTGCTTTTGCCTTAGCCTTGTCTAAGGCTTGTTAGTACTCAGTGCTCATTAACTTGTTCATCTTCAGCATTTTAGCTTTCTATGCCTCCATGGAAGCTACCTGTTCATCAAGGGCAGTAAGGTCTGTGCTAAGCTTATCAAAGGAAGCTCTGGCCTCAACTTCCTTATCCTTCATTTTTCTAGTTTCCTCTTGTTGTGCCTGATACCCATTCTTTTATTGGTTGAAATGAGTTAAGTGATTTGAAATTTCCATTTGCTTTGCACTGACTTCATCAAGGTAAGTGAAGCTCAACATGATCTTCTCTTTAATTGAGGACACTACTGTTGGTCTGCTACTTCTCTCCAAGATGTTAAGATTCTCTAAAATATCACATATTTGAGTCCCTATTAGTGCCCTAATTTTTTCTTCAGTAACAGCTTTCAAAGCATCTTTTTCTTTTGTAATCTCTTCCTTAGTGGGTGTTGTATTTGCACTCTGCTCCTAGTCTGGGGAAGGTGTATCAAAGAAGCTCAAATCTAAGGAAAAATCTTCATCTGGCACGGCTGTCTAGATATATATATCTTGTTCAAACAAATCAAAGAAAAATTCCCAATACACAAGTCAAAAGCAGTTAAAGTGGGAAAAATTCATGAACAAGTAAAGAAAAGCAAACCTCTATAGTAAGAGATTGAACAGCTGGTAAAGGATGAGGGGTTGATTCCCTTTCTTTTTGTTAGGGAGGCATATTCTGCAGGTGGAAGGAGTTGTCTTCCTTAGTGGAAGAAGATCCTGTAAAGGAAGGAGAGTCATGAGATTGTGTATGGACTTCTCCCTCCCTTATATCCATTGGTCCCAAAAAAAAATCACAAAATGCAATTCCCCAAGGCCACAACAATAGAAAATACAGAAATCATAGGAAGAAATGAGAAACACTTAATGGGACCAATGGTCGTCCTTGAGCCCTTTTCCTCAGAGTCCTTAGACTCCTTAGAATTGTCCACATTCTCAATTTCAAATGTCTCCTATTGTTTCACTTTCTTAGCTGGTGTTTAGGTCCTTTCAGTCTGGAAGGATCTATTGTAGGGTAGAGGTGCTGGAACTTTTGTTGGTTTTAGTGTTGCCTTTCTCTTTTAAGGAACTTGTTTCCCTTTGCTGGAACTAGAAGCTAAAGTTTTCTTCTTTTTGGCATCAACTTTCTTCTCTTTTTCCTCAAAGGTTTCAGGAGCAGAATCCTCATCGTCAACTTGTTCCATCACTGCAAACACAAACAAGACAAGAATTAATGCCAAATTAAATATAATGCAAAGTGAGATAAAAATTCTTTACCTGGTGATCTCGGGGCTGATTCCACAAAAATTGGGTATTGGACTTCCCACCAATGAACAGAGTTTTTCACATCATGCTCATCCATAGTAGTCACATGGAAAGTGAGCCTATTCAATGTTGTCTCAATCGTAATTATATCATTCCTAGAGTAAGCAACTAGGTTTTTCCTATATAGAGGGTTGATGAAAGCAGCTTTGGTATCAGGAATAACACCCAAAAGAAGTTCAAACTAGTGGCCACAGAGAAATGGCATATAGAACTCAAAGCTTGGGGAGGTGAAAGCCAAAAAGCCTTGAGCATTGAAATCATACCTAAAACCATTGATGAGAGGTTTAGGTGATGTGACTCGATAAAAGAACTGCTTTTCTATCAAATCCTTGAATGGAGCAAAGAACTGAAGCCACCTTGCTTACCATAACAATCAGAGAAAGGGTACAATTCCTCATTTTCTCTCTTTTCAAGCTAAGTGAAGAAAGACCTAAGCTCACTATCGGACTAAGAGCTGTCACACCTTAACAAGTGAATCCCAACTCAAGAAAGTATGCCTGTAACCAACACCGAAGAAACCACAAACTCCCACTCAAGTGCTTGACTGATTCCTTCTCCATACATCTTCTCATCTGTGCATATAAGTTGCCAAAAAATATGGTCCCCAATGCATAATGATCTCTATGATCCAAGGCCTATACAAGAGGTATGTATTCAACACTGAGTCTCCCTGAGGAAGGGTAGAAAAGATGTCTGCACAACAATACCCACATAAAAGCAGCATGCTCTTTAGAGGTCAGTGTCCCCTTCTTGCCTGCATACTTCTTAGCAACATTGGCATATGACTCAAAAGTCCTTGAGGAAAATTCCAGCTTGGGAAGCGAGCCTCATCAATCAACCACACTATGTTCCTCCCTAAAATAGGCAACCCAATAATAGAAAATGCATCAAGCAAAGTGACAACCATGTGACCAAGTGGAAAAATAAATGTATTACTGCTTGGTGCCCAGAACTTCATAGTTGCAGTAAGAAGTTCGAGCATGTAAGGTACATCTCTCAAAGTCATATCAATCAACTGGATAATACATAGTTGCAGTCATAGTACTTTCTCAATTGAACTACCCACTTGACCCACTTTGGTATGTGTTGTTGTGCCTAAAATGTACCCTATTAAATTTAGATTCAAGCAACCACTCGCAAGTATACGAGGTTGTTGTAGTATTGGTAAAACACCCCAAGGTCATCTCTCAAAAAAGGTTTAATAAGACTTATGTGATTAGAAACTATAATAAAAATAATAATTTTTAAGATCAAGTAAATTTAAATAAATAAAATAATTAATTAATGGGTAGATAATACTAAATAAAAGTGAGATAAATAAATTTCAAATTTAAATATTAATTTCAGAAGACAACAAATAAATGTTAAATTAATTTAAGAAGTCTAGGGTTTAGATTATCCAATTAAAATCTTATAATGAGCTAATTAACAAAATAAATTGTTTTCTAAACTCAAATAATTAATCAATCAATTCTAACTCAATCTTTAAGCCAGTAACTTATATATTCTCATATTTTAAAATAATTAGAATTAATTAAATTATTATTTTAAGAACAAATTAGGTAATACATTTTTTATTCATACCTAATTCCTAATTGAATATATTTTCAGTATTAAATTTATTTTTCAACCTCATTTAATATCTAAAATTAAGTTGACCAAACAATTAACTTCTAAGTTAACAATTCAGTTAGAATATACAAAATGAATTTATTTTATAATTAGCACTAATATAATTATTTAAAAAGAATCATCCTAACCCTATACAAAAGAAATTTAGTGCATAGTTAATTTAAATTTTATAAAATTAATTAAATAGTAAATGCTAATTCTAAACATCTTCAATTCTCAAAATTTAAGATAATAAAATGACTTAATTGAAATTTAAACTAAAAATTAAGTATTTTGCTTGAAATTAAAATAGGCATTATTCACACTCATACACTAAGTAATGAAAATGAAAAAAAACACAAGTTTTTATTTATTATTCAACTCTACTTTTTTGTCATCTGCTTAATTTAACTTCTCTTTTTTTCTTCATCTAACCACCTACTTAACATTTGTAAATAGGTATTTATATTATTATAAATTTTAATAACTTAATCTACCTATTTATTTCTTCACCATAAATATAAAAAGCATTGTTATTAAACCCATCCTAGTTCGATGGGTCAACCCAGTGACCCGGCCACTAAAACGGTCCGGGTTTCATTTTGAACCGGATTGGCAATGGACTTGTAAAAATCTGCCAAACCCAGTGAGTCAACCTGATAACCTGACAGACTTAATTAATGACCAAGTATATAAAAAAAAAACTATTTTTTAAATATAATTTTGAGATTGAAATTAATTTTTTTTATTCTCTTTCAATATTTTATAAAATTATGACGATTTACAAATTTATTTATGCATTTATGTTAGTTTATAAATTATAATTCTAATTGTTTATAGCTATTTAGGATTTAGATTAGCTAAAAACTAAATTTAATTTATTAATTTTATTTTTTTTTAAGTTTTGGGTGGAAGCTTAGTTAGTCATAATTTTTAAAATAAAAATTATTTGCATTTTAATATATTAGGGTTTCCCCAATGCGCATTACATATTGCTAATATGTCCCGTTAAATATCACATTTAATTGAGTTCAATATTTTTTTATTAGATTGAAATAAATTAAATAACAACAAATAAATAAAATTTAAATTTATATTATATTATGTTAAATGTTGTTTGATGGATACATATGTTACAAATTTTATAAATTTTCAATTTTTGATCAGATTAAAATACTTTACTGGTATTTCATTGTTGAATCAGTATATCATATTCATTACAAATAATTGTGATTAAATTATGCATTTTCTGTAAATAATTGAAATCAATAACATGTGATAGTATTTATCGAATTATATGTTAGATAACAATAATTTTTATACTACATTTTATATATATATTACTTTTTAATTTAGATAATCAAATAATTGATTTTAAATCAATTAATTCTCTTTTTTTTTTTAAATTATCATAAATAAATACATTTAATACTGTTTTTCTTAATATTTATTTATACATTATTTATACAATATAATAAATTATTAAATAAATCTTAATTTAAAATATAATTACTTAAGAGTATTAATGTAATTTTGCCATTTGTATATATTTATATATTATGATAAATTTAAAAAATAATAATAATTAACTATATTGACCCACTAGTTTAACCTTAATCAAGTGGTTGAACCACTGACTCATTGACCCAGCTTATAGACCGGATCGATGTCCGGGCCGGGTTTAATAACTATGTATAAAAGTAGTTATTCCTAACTTATTACAACTTTAAACATATTATTATAAAACTTGCCTTCAGTTCTCTTAAGCTTAATTAAACTCATGTTTAATTAATTCTAATTAAACTGAAGCCAAATATGCTACCTTCTAAAAACTTGAAAATCTCCCCGGATACTCTTCTTTTCATAACCTCAAAAAAGCTCTAGTCTTTCTAACTTATTCATTAATTGAGAAACACATTGATGACTTATCTGTTACAAATTAATAACAAATGTGTTTACTTTTCTTTTATGTCACAAAGAAACACTGAATAATTAAATATTTTGGTAGTTCATCTTTTTTAATTCCAAGTATAAAATATCACCATAAATATGCTTTAAATTTGATAACTTCTCATAATAAGTCCTCTGATGTAGATTAACAAAGCATGTCCACTTTATGAATGCTTAAGTCTTCTGTCAAACAAATAAACTCCACTTCAAAATATGACTTTAATTTCAATTTTTATGAAAAATTTCAACTCCTTGCCAACCTTACCTACATAATTAGTTCTTGCTTATTTAAACATAAAATTAATAAAATTTATCAATTAACAATAAAATAAAAAAGAAATTTTAAATAATTAATAGATATAATTTTTATTATAACAAATTCTCCCACACTTAAGATGATACTTGTCCTCAAGCATACAATAGTCCACACTTAATAATCTTTTCAGTATCATTTCTACTCTTCTTTTTTTTCATTAATTAATAATCTCAAATATTTATTTTTTACGAACTTAAATCAAATCAACAATCAAGAAAAATAAATTTATTTAATATTAAAGAATTTTATGACCAAAACAAGTAACTCATATCTTTAATAGTCTTTTTTTTAAAAATAAAATGTAATAAGATTCAATTAGTCTTTCCTGAATTTCTCTGTATATATTCAAAGTGTTTTAGGGTGTCATTTAAGCTCTCAAGTAAAAACATGGACTACTATTACCATAAGTTTACTAATATATCACATCTCCACTACTCAGCATAAATTCAATAAATTAAAAATTAAAGGGTTTTGATAGAGTGTAATGGGATTTAGGTTATGGTTTGATAAAAAGGAGTGTAGGTGTAAATGATCAACTTTAAACTTCATAACTGTTCCTATAATCAAATAAAATCACAATTGTATAAATTGTACTGTATACTAAAGAAAACAAAAAGAAAAAAGAGCAAAAGAAAAAGCAATTGAAAAAAGCTCTCGATGACTGAGACAATGAACTCCTAGCCAGAAACTCTTGACGCCAAGGACGGCAGGAAGGCCATGTAATTTCTAAAGAAGAAGCCGATTTATTGGCCCGTAGCAACAAAAAAAATCAAGCAGTTCTCCAATCCTAATATGGAACAGGATGATGAGCTGATGATAGACTAAAGTTGTCTAATTCCAGTCCATGAATGCCAGATTCCGTCCAAGGGGAAGGACACCAAGGTGTCGTTCAGAGATACTCTTTTGGGAAACGATATTTTGATGAAGGGCAACGCAGACTAGAAAGAAGAAGAGTACGTCTCGGATGATGAAAATAATATGGATGAGGAAGAGGATGATGATTTCCCATCAATTAAGTTGACTAAAGAAGAGAAAATTTGCCTCAGGAAGCCATGGAGGAGAACTCTCATAGTTAATCTATTGGGAAAAAGTGTGGGTTACAACTTTCTTTTAAGAAGGGTTAGGGATTTATGGCATCCTAAAGGCCATTTTGAGTTTGTTGCTATTGATAATGGCTACTATTTAGTGAAATTTAATTTGCAGGATGATTATGTATATACTATGTATGGAGGTCCTTGGCTTGTAGCTGATCACTACCTGACGGTAAGAGCTTGGATGCCAAATTTTGATCCAAAAACCCTTGTTTGGGTGTGCATCCTCGTCTGCCAATCGTATTATGATAGAGATTTCTTAATGAAAGTGTGTAAGAAAATTGGGAATCCCATTAAAATTGATCAAGCCACATCCCTTACTACTAGGGGGAAATTTGCACGTCTCTATGTGGAGGTTGATCTCACTAAGCCCCTTCTTGCCAAATTCAAGCTTAGAAATCGAATTCGTCGTTTTGAGTATGAAGGTATTCACATGTTGGCCACCGGAAAGATCAGTGCAAACAAGGCAACCAAAGCTCTCCGGTCCTCTGACAGCGGATAAGGTGGAGGCAGTTAAGGAAATCCAGCATGAAACTAGGGAGGCTGATTTGTTAGTTTCTCCTGAAATTTTGGAGGATTTTGGGCCTTGGATGTTGGTGGCCAAACCTACCAGAATAAAAAATCTAGGGATTTTCCTGCTAATGATTTGAAGAATGGGTATGGTGGTAATAGAAGTCAAGTTTATACATATAAATCCAAATTCCACATCCTAAATGATTTGGAAGATAACAAATGAGAAGGCTCTAAGGAAAAGGCCTATTGTGTATGGTTAAGAAAATCGTCCTCCCAAACCTAACAGAGTAGTTGCAGCTCCAGAACATCCGGTGGTTCGAGGCACCAAGGGCACGTCTATTGTTATTAGAGAGAAATTCAATCATGTTGATATCTTTAAAGGGCTGAGTTCTAGTTCCATACCAACTCAACATCTCATGACTGAATTCCATGGAGATGACCCGTCTAGTGAGGAAGAAGAGGGGGTAGCAGATACCATTATGGAGGAGCAAGAGGGGATTGATGGTGAGCCTAATAATTTAGCTGTGCAGAGCTTATATTCGTGGGGTAACTGAGCTTACTCTTGGTGCTCTTAGTTTTCATGATGTTCTTCATGGTTGATTATGTTCTTGTTGTGTTTCTCAATTCTATGATGATTATACCGGGTCTAATCTGGAATTGCCAAGGGATGGTTGTTGAAAATTTCAATCGCACCCTTAAAAATTTGCTGAGAATGCATAAGCACGCTTTTTTGGCTTTGATGGAGATGACAACGAGTGGCGAGGTTGCAGACAAGCTTTGTAAACAGTATAGTTTTGACAATTGGGTTGAGTGGAGGCTATTGGTTTAAGTGGAGGGATTTGGATACTCTGGAATAATGTCATCAATATTGATATCGGGGCCACTCACCCTCATTTTATCCATGCTCGTATCAAAGGGGCAGAGAAACCTCCTTGGTACCTTTCTATTGTATACGACATCCCTGATCACTACCTTAGAAAGATGTTTTGGAGGGATTTGGATGCAGAATTTCTTTATGGAGGAGGTCCTTGGATTGTAGCTAGTGATTTTAATTCCATTAGTTCTAGTGATGAAGCTAATTCTACTAGTCCATACTCCTCTAGAAAATGCTCAGACTTCAAGGATTGGATCTTCAATCAAGCTCTTATCGACATGGGATTTCATGGACCAATGTACACTTGGAGTAGAGGGACTTCTACAAAAAAATTTAAAACTGCAAGATTAGATCAAGCCCTGTGCAATCTTGATCTCAGGAACTTGTATCCTTATTCTAAAATTACTCACTTGCCTAAATTGAATTTTAATCATTGCCCTCTTCTTATTACTTTGGAGAATGGTTCTGGTAGCTCTAATTCCAACAGGTTCGTCTTTCAAGATGCTTGGGTGACTCATCCTTCCTTCCTTCAGATGGTCAAGCAAGCTGGGAATTCTTCTTCTGATTTGAAGGACAATCTGTCCAATGTTTCTTCTGCTTTATCTAGTTGGAAAATGAACATTTTTTGTGATATTTTCAAAAGGAAGAGGAGGGCTTGGGCTAAACTTCAAGGGGTTCAGCGAGCTCTTTCCAATGGTCAATCTAATAATCTTTTGAAGCTGGAAATGAAGTTGAGAGCGGAGCTTGATTCTATTTTGGCCCAAGAGGAATTACTTTGGTTTCTAAAATCTAAAGAGTAGTGGATAGTCTCGGGGGATTGCAATACTAAGTTTTATAATGCTTCCACTGTGACTAAAAGAAGCAAAAACATGATTCTCTCTCAAAGATGACCATGGGTCATGGGTAAATGATAAAGGCATGATTCAGACTATGGTTTTAAATTATTTTATTAATTTGTTCTCTGTTGATTTATCCTATGAGCAGCCAGTAGATCTTGACATCCCGTATCCTACCTTTCTAGCAAGGATCAAGAGTGGTTGGCTTGTCCTTTTACAGAGCATGAAGTGAAACAGGCTTTATTTGATATGTCTCCCTATAAGGCTCCAGGGCCAGATGGTATTCCTGCGGGTTTCTTTCAACACACTTGGCAGCT
>CAOJBK010141510.1:0-11139 GCA_948294925.1 Codiaeum variegatum
ATGTTCATCCTTAGGAATTAACTCAATCCCTTTGAAAAT
This sequence comes from Codiaeum variegatum, assembly GCA_948294925.1. Taxonomy (NCBI): domain Eukaryota; kingdom Viridiplantae; phylum Streptophyta; class Magnoliopsida; order Malpighiales; family Euphorbiaceae; genus Codiaeum; species Codiaeum variegatum. The sequence goes on from CAOJBK010141510.1 coordinate 40, forward strand.
AACACACATATCATGCAAATTATTTACTTTAAGCACATGCACTTTTCTTCTTCTTTTTTTATCACTTCAAGGAGCCCGACTTAACTGATTCTGTCATAAACCTTTTGATGTGAAGGTAAACACTTTGTAGTGTCAACCCCTGGTTACTCAGTTCATCACTTTATATCAGCCAGCTACTAACAATGTTCATAGTTCCTTTTTAATTTAAGTTTCACTTTGCACAAAACAGGAACTAGTGGAATATGGAATTATTTTCAAAGCTCCTTGTTTATTTATTTTTAGTGCAAACTTTTCAATTTGTTTACAATCAATGCAAGTTATATCAAAAAGATTTTATTAAAACCTAAGCTTTACTTAAAATATTTCACCAAAAATCTTAGTTTTGAAACAATCAATCTGTATGCTCAAACTTTTAACAGAAATTTCAATTTTAAAGATACTATAAAATTAGCAAAACTCTCTACTTTAAAGTCTTAGATTCAAAAATTAGCAATTTAACAAGAAAATTAATATATTAAACTAAATAAGCAAGCAAATTTCGAAAATTTTTCACCGAGAATCTCAGTTGCTCAATTAAGATTATCAAGTTTTCTAAATCATAGTCAAAACATTATTTTTAGCTTGAGACCAAAAATAAAAAAACAATATATCCAACTTTTTCAAAATACCACCCCTTCCCCCTGATACATAATTTACACATTGTCCCCAATGTGTGAAAACCAAATATAAGAAAAAGAAAAGTGAAAGGGAAAAGAAAAAAAAACTTGCCAATATAAATTACCAACAATAAAAATTAGATCTAGACTCCAATTTTAAGCCAATCAATATATTCTTATGAATCATCTCAATTTATACTAAAGCTCCATCTTCATCCATCAATATATGCATCAACTTCTCTCTCAAAAGTGATCAAAAACAAAAGAAAAACTAAAAAGTAATAAATTGAAAACAATAAATAGTATTAAAAATAATAAAATTGGAAAATATTATAAAAAGAAATAGAAAAAGAAAGGAAAGATAAACCATCACTAATCGTCAGAAGATTTCTCCTCTACATCATCATCCTCGTCTGAACTATCTGACAATTAATCATTCTGTTCATCCTCGATGTCTGAATAAATCTTATATCTACGATCCGATCTCGGAGGGTCTCAATGTGGCTGAAAATTATGTTGATCCCAAAATCTCATGCTAACACTCATGAGGCAATTAAGATAATCTTGATTATGTCTTAACAACTTAATTATCTGTTCATGGTCTTGATGACCATGGTAACCTTGGCTTTCAATCCTACAAATATGAAGTTCAAAGGGCATTGACTTACGATCCTTTTACCTTTGATCACTATATTGCCCACTCGGTAGACTACACCAATTAAAGAACTCTATTTTCTGACCTTGAACAAAAGAAGGCAGATAAGGTGGCAAAACGTCACTAGTGCTAGGTACCGCAAACATAGTAGGACCTGAACTCATGGTTGAAGGCATACTTGGACCTGACTAAAAACTAAGCCCAACTATAACAGAACTAGGTCTAGTATCCGTAAAAGACATCCCAAAAGTACCACTGTTAACAATACTCGGTCCAGCCAATGTACTAGGACCACCCAACTTAAACTAAGTCCTAACGACACATTAGGTCCAAAAATATAAGGAGAAATACTAGCAACAACAGTTGAAACATAAGAAATAGTAGAAGTAGAATGAGGTACCTCAAGTGCAGGTTCATACTCGAAAGGTTATGGTGATAGAGGATCCAATTTTGCAAAATCAACATCGAATTATCGAATATTCACCACATCCATATACACCAAATTCCCATCTAATGTCAAACCCTCTTGAGGTTCAAAATTGAACTCCAATTTAGAAGCCAAGTGTAAAACATAAGATCCTCTAGCTAAATACCCATCCTTCCTCTTTGCTTGATTCATAAACATCTTCAAAAGAAAATAAGAAACATTTAGTAAATTTCCTTATTTTATATTACCTAAGATCAACCAATCATCACTTTAGATGTGTCCTGTGCTATCATGGCGAGGTGTGATCGTACGGGCCAACAAATTGTGCATCACCCTCATGTGAAAATTAGTGTAAGAAGTAGCTTTCTCTCGGCTTGTCACAAATCTCTAATGCGCTCTAGTATATCTCTACCACCAATCTTGCTTATTAGCATAATTTCTCCATTCAGTTAAAGACTCTCGATAAATCTAAGTGTCAAGTTCCTCTTGCATGTATAGCCCAAATAGCTTTGTAAACTCTTCTATTATATACACATAATACTTCCCATTCAATCTAAATGCTACCGATTTATAAACACAGTGCTTCTTCCCTTCAAATCTAAGTGTATAAAAAAATCTAAGGTAAGCTCCCTATAAGCCAGCATATCAATATGGAAGAAGTTTCTCTTACTAGGTAACTCAGTGTATGCTCATAGCTCTCCATGTAAAGGGGTCCCTTCTAAGCTAGCCCAATTAATAAGCCAATGCAGAAGGAAAGGCTTGTAGGCTAAGAACTGAAGCCTCAACTTGCTTATGTCATCTTGGAAGTTTATCATAGGATGCCTAGCAATAAAAGCATCTCTAATCAGTCTTGGCAGAGCAATAGGTACTTAAAGGTTGATTTCCCTTCGTGCTCACTTTTTGCTCCTTGGTTTTGTGATCGTTTTTCCTTTTCCCTTATCTTTAGCCATCTGAAAAATAAAAACAAAGGTAAAAATGCAAATCCAACATGCATATCCCACAAATTAGAGCTAATTCCTCATTAAGCCTTAAATCCCATGCCAAAAGTATCAACAATGCCAAAATTTCATTCAAAACAACTATTAAAAAATCTTTTGCATGCAAGACCATAAATAAAAACACTAAATCATTCCTTTTAACTTCTTTTGGGAATTTAATCAAGCATTTAGCATGCATAAGCAAAATTGCATTATTCTAAATCAAAATCCAATTTCTCACTCCCATGATATCTTAAAATCATCAATTTAAGCATAAGTTACCAATTCAACTCACAAGTAAGTTCAAAAGATCAATTAGATATGCTCATTTAATCTAGAAACATCAAACATGTCAAAACTTAGGATCTAAACATCAATTATTACACAATCAATCCAATCATTCTAAGCTTTATGTATCAATGAAAATTAAGTTTCTTTATTGGAATTCAATCCCTTATGCATATGAAAGTCAATATAATAGCACATATTTCCAATAGAAAAACCTAATCATGTTTTTAATTTGATGAACATATAAACTCAATTCAAAACTTTCACTTACTTGAGAGTTCGAATGCAAAAAGCCAAAGAAATTTGAAGAATCAAGTCTTTTAATCTAAAAACTTTCACTTGGGAAGAACCAATTTGTGATTTTAAATGAGTTTTAGTGAATTTTGGAGAAAAATGTCGAGAGAGGATAAGAAATTTGAAAAGGTTTGAAAGTTTTAATTTTTAGTTTTTCAAACATCTTTAAGCGTATTTCAAATTCTTGGAGTACACGGCCTCATTTTTATGAGCTCACAGGGCGTAGGGTGGACAATCAGACTGTGCGGTTCACGAAACTCACACGGGGCAATTATTAAACTCGCACGGGGCATGCAAAAATCAATCAACCCGTGCAAATTAATTTCATTTCATTCCAAAGATTCGCACGGGGCAAATCCTATAAGCGCACGGGGCGTGTGGTAGCCCGTGCAGATCTCTGGACTAAATTCCCAAAATTTGATTTTCTGTATAGTAACTTGCATAGGGTAATGAACGGTCTATATGCCTGAAAGTTTAGGCCATGTGAGTCTTTGTACCTAACTTATCTTCAACTCGAATTTTTACACGAGGTAAGGGCCAAGTTGCAAGGCCGTGCACATCTCTATTTTGAAAATTTTTCTTCAAAAAATTTCTTTCTTTTACCAATCAATACCCACACACTTGTATACCTTTTTTAGCACTTTTAATCACCTTCTAAGCCTATAAAATCACAACTCAAACCATACACGTGCATTATCTCCTTATGATTTATGGTTTCTTAATGCAAAAACAACAATTGATAAAATTAAAAATATCATATCCTATTTTAGTGGGTTGCCTCCCACCTATCACTTCTTTAACATCGTCTTAACTGGATGTTATGAATGAATTCAAGGATCTTGAAGGTCAATGCTTTAAATTTCCTTGATTTCATCCAAACTACCAAAATATTACTTAACTTGATGCCCAATGACAGTAAATTTTTCATTCATTTTAGAGTTAAACAATCCAATGGCTCCTGAAGGTACATATGAAGTACTTCGAAAGGACCACTCCAACGTGATTTTAATTTACTAGGAAAAACTTTAACACGTGAGTTAAAGAGTAAGACTTTCATAACTGGTTCGAATTGCTTATGAAGAAGCCTCTGATCATAAAGCACTTTAGTCTTTTCTTTGTAAATCCTAGCAATCTCATATGCCTCGTTTTGTAGCTCATCCAACTATGATAGCTACAACATCTTCTTAGTTTTAGCTTTATCCATGTCAAAGTTTAACGCTTTAATTACCCAATAATCCTTATGCTTTAGCTCGACCGAAAAATGGCACGCCTTGCCAAATACTATCCTAAAAGGACTTATACCAATTGGGGTCTTAGAAGTAGTCCTATAAGCCCATAAAGCTTCAATAACTCTATTCGACCAATCTTTTCTTGACGAGTTTACCATTTTCTCAAGAACCCCTTTTAATTATTTGTTTGAAGTCTCAACTTGTCCCAAAATTTATGGATGATAAGGAGTCACCACTTTGTGCTTAACATCGTGTTTGCTCTGCAATTTCTCAAAAATTTTTGTTGCAAAAGTGACTTCTCCCTTCACTAATGATCACTCTTGGTGTGTCGTACCTACTAAAGATATTATCTTTGACAAAACTAATCATAACATTAGCATCGTTAGTCCGGGTAGGAATTGTTTCCACCCATTTTGAAACATAATCAACACCAACAAGTATATATTGAAAACTAAACAAAATGGGAAATGGTCCCATAAAATCAATACCCCATACATCAAATATTTCAATCATAATAAAATTAGTAAGAGGCATCTCATTCCTTCTACTATGTTACCTACTCTTTGACATCTATCAAAATGTTTGCAATAATTATAAGCATCTTTAAACAGAGTAGGCCAAAACAAACCGCTTTAGGGAACTTTCTTAGCTATTTTCCTACCTTCAAAGTGTCCACCAGAATGTAAATCATGACAAAATTTCAAAACATTAACCTGCTCCTCCTTTGGAACACATCGTCAAATGATTTCATCTTTGCAAATTCTAAACAAATATGGCTCATCCCAAAAATAATATTTACAAACATGAAATAATCTCTTCTTTTCTTGAATGACATGTTATTCCTAACTTTACCACATACAAGATAATTGGTTATGTTCGCAAACCATGGGGTTTTGGACAATGCAAATAATTACTCATCAAGAAATGCTTCCAAATCTTTAGTAATGTTAAATAATTTAGATTCAAAAGTGAATGGGAAATGTAACCTAGATAAATAATTGGCAACTACATTCTCACTACCTTTCTTATCACGTATCTCACAATCAAAGTCCTTAATTCATTACACCCACCTAATCAATCTAGTTTTAACATGTTATTTCGTCAATAAATATTTTAGAGCTGAATAATCGGTGATAACTAGCAAATTATACATTATTTTACCCCATATTCTTGATGATTTTACTTGTTAAATTGAATTTAATGTGTTTATTCTAGTGTTTCCAGCTATTCTCGAGCAATTAATTGAATTCCAGAGCTAAGAGTAACTATTTTAAGGTTCGGGATCAAAAGACGAAGAAAATGCATGAAAACAGAGCGAAGAATGAAGGCTCAGGGCTGCCTCAAGGCCTGCCTCATGTCCTGTGAGATAGCACATGAGAACTGATGAGGCATTGGAAGGCAATACTCTATAACGGTCCCCATCACAAACTATGACAGAAAGAGATGTCACCCATGGGAGTAGCCAGAGAAGGATGTGAGAAACAGTAGCTGTTCACAGTCCCCGTCACAGGCCGTGACAGGGACCGCGAGAGATTATTGCCTCTCACCAGACTAAGGACAGAAGACTATCACAGCCATCGGCACGGGCCACGATAGAGAAGACATGGACCATGGGGGAGAAGCCAGATAGGAGGGAGAGAAGCAGTAGGTTCTCATGATCGTGAGAGCATTCTAGCTCTTGATCTAAGGAGAATTCCCACTGGAGGCTGTCACAGGCACCGGCACATACTGTGAGAGTCGCCCATGACAGCACTCTGAAACCTATATAAAAGCATGTAATTGCAAAAATTAGGGAGAACTAGACTCTTGTGAAAAAACACTGATCAAACTTTATACAAAGTCAATCTAGGGCTTTAAAAACCTGAGAAAAACATATCAAGGAAGGCTTTTAAGGCTGGATTACAGATCATCATCCCAAATTGGAGCAAGGATTATGAGGGTTTAACTAGAATTTCATTGGGTTTTCATGAACTTCATGGATTTCTATAATCTCTTACCTTTTTCTTATTCTTTTGATTTGAATATGAACTAAATTCATTTATCTACCTAGATTAGATGAGTATTACTCGATTGTATGGATTGATCAACGTTTATTCAATTAATGTTTAGGTTTTTCATTAAGTTTAGCTTTTGATATTATTTTTCTATAAATCAATTGCAATTGCATGCTTGTTCTTAATTTGTGTTGTTTAAACTTTATTAGAGATAGAGAGTTTAAACCTAGAACATTCAAAAGCTTAATAGGTTTATTATGTTTACTAGAGATAGAATCACAAACTCCTAAGGGTTTATAAATTTTTCATTAGTCTTTCATGTTGTTTCTAATTGAATAGGATGGAGAAGAGATTCCTTTCCTATTACTTAGAAATTAAGGGTTTAATTACTTAAGAAAGATTTAAACCTAATTTTATGAAAAATCCCACTTACTGATTAATTGGCATATTTATTAATTTTTTGATTGAATGTACAATTTGAGTAATATGAGTCAAAGTCTAGGTAAATGCCTTAATCCATCTTAATTTTCAAATTTGATTGTTGATTTCTTTAGATTTTGTTTAGATCAAGTTTAGGTTCTTTTAATTTTTCGTAGTTCAAAATTAGTTCACTCAACCTAAAAATCATTGTGAGCTAGACAATAGATTAGGAGACTGAGTTGGTGCTTGATCGAATAAACTAATGAATCCCTTGGGAGAACGATATCAGGACTTACCGATTTTACTACTTGATACAATCCTGTGCACTTGCAGGTGTTGCGACTGAACACGATCAATCAGTGTAAATTATGACCCTAAAGCAAACTAAATATGCCCTAAATTTATCTAATGCAAGAACAACAGCTAGCATCTCCTTTTCAATATTGGTATAATTCAATTAAGGATGAAAAGAGTTCAACTATAAAATATATGAATCTTAATGTTTTGTCAACTCTTTGTCACAAAACAGCCCCTAATGCATAATTTAATGCATCACACATCATATCAACAGGCAAAGACTAATCGGGGGCAACAATAATAGGTGTAGATGTTAGTTTCTCTTTCAAGGTATGGAAAGTCGTCATGCATTTATCATCAAATGCAAACAATACATCTTTTCCTAATAATCTACTCAAAGGTTGACTTATTTTGGAAAAATCTTGGATGAATCTTCTATAAAAATCGGCATGACCTAAAAGACTCCTTACCCCTTTTACAGATGTGGGAGAGGGTAAGTTAGCAATTAATTCAGTTTTAGCTTTATCAACTTCCATACCCTTACTAGAGATTATGTGACCCAAAACAATGTCATGATTAACCATAAAGTAACTTTTCTTCCAACTCAATGTAAGATGACATTTAATGCATCTTTCTAAAATAAAAATTAATTTCTTCAAGTAATTATCAAAAGAATCACCAAAAATAGAAAAGGCATACATAAATAGCTCAATGTAGTCATCAATCGTGTCTAAAAATACTGACATCATACATCTTTGGAAAGTCATCGGTGCATTGCAAAGACCAAACGGCATACATCGAAAAGCAAACGTGCTAAAGGGACACGTAAGAGTAGTCTTAGCTTGATCTTCTGGTGCTATAGAAACTTGATAATAACATAAAAGTCCATCAAGAAAACAATAGTATGCATGACCAGCTAGCTTATTTAATACTTGGTCGATGAATAATAAAGGAAATTTATCTTTTTTGGTGGCATTATTTAATTTCTTATAGTCTATACACATGTTCCACCCTGTTATTGTCCTAGTGGGTACTAACTCATTCTTTTCATTCTTAACAATTGTAATCCCCATTTTCTTAGGAACTACATGAGCCGGACTTATTCATTCGCTATCGGCTATTGGATAGATAAATCCCTTTTTCAACAACTTAAAGACTTCTTGCTATATTACATCACTCATAGTTGGGTTCAACCTACGTTGCATTTCTCTTTTTGGCTTAGCCCCTTTTTCTAAAATTATCCTATGCATGCATGTGGATGGACTAATACCCTTAATATCTCTCAAACCCCAACCTGTGGCCTATTTTAGTCTCTTAAGTTCAACTACAAGTTTTTCTTTCTCTTCCTCACTTAATTTTGATGAAATAATCACTGGATATGTTTTTGTTTTCTCCTAAAAATATGTACTTTAAGTGGTTTGGGAGCTCTTTAAGCTCCTAACTTTGAGAAGGCTCCCTTTCAATTATTTTTCCACATTAAGCCTTAAATACACAATTTCATCACTCTCAACAATTTCAGCATTATTCAATTCATTAAGGTAGCCTACAATTTCAGGAACTATGGGACTGTTTCCTTCATTAATTATAAGTGCAGATTTAATCTCATCATCAAAAACATGTTGCTCAATAATATCATTTACAGTTGAATCAATATAATCAATAAAACAACATTCATCAATAGGTGAATTTTTCAAGTGAATTGTGTTATAGTGTGTGAGATTATTAAATATAGAAAACATAACAATTTGACCAAGTACAGACATGGTTAATTTTCCATATTTAACATCAATGATAGTGTTAATGGTTTCCATAAAAGCTTTACCTAAAAAGATATGCATTCTGGACCTATTATTTAACCCTTCACCCATTTCAAGCACAACAAAATCAACAGGCACAATTAAACCCTTAACTTGAACTAGCACATCTTCAATAATTTCCTTAGGATATCTTAAAGTCCTATCGGCTAATTATAAGCACATCTTTATTGACTTTAATTCATCTAGATTTAATTGAACAAACAAAGCATAAGGCATCAAATTAATACTAGCTCCTAAATCAAGCATATCTCTAGCTTCTTCACCACTACCTAACTCAATATCAATAACAAAACTTCTAGGATCTTTTACTTTTAGAGGTAATTTATGTTGCATAATATTACTTGAAACCTCAGAAACAATTACTTTTACCTCCAATTCTAACTTACGCTTTTTAAAATTAAGTTCTTTGAAAAATTTTGCATAAGTTGAAATTTTCTATATTACATCAAGTAAAGGAAGATTTATACTTACCTTAGAGGGCATCTTAAAGAGCTCTTTGAATTTTTTATCTTTCTTATCTTCCTTGAGTCTCTCAGGAAAGGGAATCAGTGGTCGGTAAGGATCAACTGCCTTGTGAAATGTTGGAGGAATTGAATTCTCCTTCTCCTCCTCTTTCTCTTTGAGCACCTTAGTATGCTCTTCCTCTTATTCATCCTCATTATCTACATCACAAAGGTTAGAACCAACATTATTATTAACAACCTTACCACTTCTAAGGATCGTGATGGCCTTAGTTTGCTCCGGTTAACTAGAAAGCTTTCCTTGTTGCTTGTTGTGCATGTGTGTTGCAATTTGACCCCACTTAGGTCTCCACTTTCCTCATTGAAGCTTCCATAGAATCAAACCTCCTATTATTGGCCTCTTGATTTTGAGTTCTCACTTTAATTAATTTATTTAAGGTTTCTTCCAAACTCAAACTCCTAGGTTGTTGATTTTTAGATTTGTTACCTTAGTATGGCCTCCTTTTACATGCCTTGAGGTACTTGAGCATTATTATTTCTCCACCCAAAGTTAGGGTGATTTCTCCAACCGGGATTATAAGTATTAGAAAAAGGATTATTTTGAGTTCTAGGTTGGAATCCAATAAGTACTTAAGCTTCCTTAAGCTCATTAAATGTAGAACCAAAACCGGAAGGACAAACATTAGCACCATATCCATATAGTTCACATACCTCAGAAACATGAACCGGTGTGCTCCCTTACTTTTTCAAGTACTCAACTTGGCGAGTTAATTCAGCAATTTGTCGAATCATGTCTTTGCCATTTGAAACCTCATGTGTAATATCTCGCCTATCCTTCACACTCTTTTGCTGGGAATTAGTTCCAAGCATCTCAAACAATATAAAAGCCTCATTGGGGGTTACCTCACTCATAGAACCTTCGGTTGCGTTGTTAATAATTCCTTGGTTATGGTAGGTCAGCCCATCATAGAAAAATTGATTTAGTAATTGCAAAGGATAATGATGATGTGGGCATTGAATTTGTAACATCTTAAAATGTTCTCATGCCTCATGAAAAGGCTTTCCTTATAGCGGAGTAAAAGTAGCGATCTTTGTACATAAGTTAGCTATCTTTTAATGGAAATAAAATTTTTACATAAATTTAGTGTATTCATCTTCCCATGTAGTTAAAGAATTAGGAGGCAAAGTAATTAACCAAGTTTTAGTAGAATCTTTCAAAATATAAGGAAAGCATCTCATTTTGAATTAATCTTCGGTCATACCTTGAAGATGAATGGTCTGAATAATGGAGTAGAAGTCCCTTATAAAATTAAGAGGGTCCTCATTGGCCATTCCATGGAAAGACAGTGTCATATTATAGTGAATAGATTTAAGTTCATGATTTTTAGATGTTGTATCCAATCGAATACAAGAAGTAGTCGTACCAATGACCGGCTTAGCAAATGCCTTCATCAATCTCCTCTTGTAAGCCATGATTCTAGGTGGATAAATCTAATTTCTATTTCTTAAGTTTTTTGGATCAATAATCTTAGTCTCTCTATTATCAACAGATGGCTCTTGAATTTTAGGTGGATCTTCCACATCG